>JAJOOS010009051.1:0-35999 GCA_029582725.1 Solanum chiquidenum
GATCATTTATGGGTGTAAAGCAAAATCAACTTTTAACGTATATTGAGCCCCTTCCCCCTTCAGTGACCAACTTTGAGTTAAATCCCAAACTAAAAAAATTGCTCCATGACCCATTTAATATGCACAACTTTGGGATAAATTCCTCAGTTTTTTCTGCTCCAAGTTACAAATGAGAGACTAAAAGTACTTAGACTAATAAGAAAACAACAAACTAATGTCTTATTTCCTACAAACAGGCACCCCTAGTAATTGAAGAAACATTCCTTAGCTTCAATCATTCTGTTCAAGGTGTCCATCAAAACTCTTCCACACTAGCATGCACTCCAGTCACACATAAACACACCTAATACATGAAACGGAGAAACTATGCTTATATGATAACCCTTTGTTGATGTGCTCACTGTGATGGGATTTAAGTATATTTAGTCACGCAGTTCAACACAATATAAACTCAAATATATATACACAAAACTGTAAAGTTGATCCCACAAGCAGAAAGCTCATAAAATTTCTTTCCCTGCCATTTTCCCAGCTTCTGGTATTGTCTGTTGGTGATAAATCCCATATCCATATCTTGTTTTATTGACAAGATTTCCGAGCAAGGCATAACAATATCTTGGGGATATAAAATGTGAGAAGTAATAAAGCACACATCTATATTGCTCGGACTCTTTGACGGGTGAATGTCAGATCTTCAATAGTAGTGCATATTTGGAGGATCCACATGGGTGCGGCAGTATTTTGGGAGAGCCCAAGCAACATAACATGGAGAAAGGAGGGCATTGGCTGGAATATCCAAATACTGAAATGGTGCAACTAACATTAACAGGGGTAAGCAAATCAAGTACACAACTTTGTCTTTTTCACAGAAAAGGAACATATTGAGTACATAGAAAATCCATGTGCAATATAATTGAAAAGACGGCTTAGGTAATTTAATTTACATCCTGAGCAATGGTTGGTTGTCCTTGACAGTATCTTATCAGGAAGTTAGCATATCAGAAAAGAAACCTGGAAGTAATTTGAATCCCATAGAAGTGGTTATGGCTCTTAACTCAACTCATGTTTGTCTCAACTCTGGGAGTCCATTCATGCATCCATTTCCTTAAGTCAGTGTAATTCTATTTCAGGGGTCTGGAGTATATCAACAGTTTTCTTCAAATTGATACGCCAAACATTCAACTGTGAGATGCACCTAAATCACCTAACATGCAACCCCAAATAGGACATCGGTTTTATTTAGTACTTCCCAGAATGTTCCTTGAGACTCTAGCTTTTTTTCTTTTTAAGCAACATCTATATATCAACCCCCAAAAGGTTAACGGTTCACATGCTAGACATCCTCTACCTCTGCTAACAGTATTACTTCTTCCTTATTAAAAATAGTTTTACTTCATTTTTTTTAATTTCTAATTTTCAAAAGGTATTACTGTCAATGATAACGGCTGTAACTTTACAGAGGTCACTTTCAAGCTTTTCCAACATTTCTTTTTCATAGGTTACTAAAAAGTTTCATTCATCAAAATGGCACCAAGGTGGTGTTGGGAGATTACAGCAGGGATATTACAAAAACCTCAGTTCCTCTCTACTTTAGCATGTGAGGTAACTGAGGAACTCCAATAGACTATCTACATCATACACCTTCCGAGATTGAGCACTTATTAACTTGGAATATAGTTTGATTCAAGTAAAGTTGAAAAGTAGAGAGAAATGCTTGCATTTTAGGGTGTCTCATTAGAAGTAAATGAGAAAATCAAAAGTTGCTAACAATGTCCCTTTCCCTTATTTGGCAAGCAAAACAGAAAGGGAAAGGAAAAAACGAAAAACTGAAAACACATTTTCTAGAGGTGGAAAGTTTCACTCCTAGTAGGATGACAAAAGACATGAAATCTATTCGGTGAACTCATCCATAATAAATAATACTACTTAGCAATTCATCGATATATAGATAAGAAGGGCATGCCGGTGCAAAAAACATCCCGCATTCACGCAAGGTTCCAGGAAAGGGCCGGACCCCAAGGGGTGTGATGTAGACAGTCTACCCAAATACAAGCATTAGTAGCTGCTACAACGGATCATCCATATACATACAATATCTTTCTTAGAACAGTGGAGCGGGGGCTAGCTAGCCCACACCTCAACTTGTTCCACAGGGTATCTGCTACCTTCCACCAACACAGTTACCGAGTAACTCCATCCACCAAGACTTGGACAGATGGGAAGAAATCACCTAATGTTTTTGCTTCACCGGATTTGGACCTAAGACCCTATGATTCTCAATCCATTATATTGACTATTAGAGGTCACACCATTGAGTGCTCATCCACATACAATTTTTGTATCATACCATACAGATACAATATCTCCACCATCACATTCCTCCACCTACAATTTTTTTATATTCCTTATGCACTAAAATCAAATGATTTTTTTATGACAAACTGAAAATCGTCTTTCTTTTTTTGGATGACCATGGTGTTTGGGACAGCTTGCGCACACCTCAACTAATGTCACCTCAACTAATGTCATGTGGTAACTGATACCTCAAATTTATCATTCATACTACTAACTTCAAGCTTAAACAAGAACTAACGATATTTATGTATGGAGAGAGTACGGTAGAGCATACACCGAGTTCTTATAATAATTTCTCACCCTACCCATACACATGGCTGGTTCTGGAATTGTAATCCTCACCTTCCCCTTACAAACTCATTTGGAGGCACCACAATGATGGAATTTTCACTGTTAACAGAGTATACAAAAGGGGACTGAGTGTAGTTGCAGGCAGGTCAACTGGACCTTGGAATACTATATGGAAGAGTGTGACTCCTAATAAAGTGAAATGCTTCACTTGGCTAGTAGCTAGGAAAGCATGCTTGACACATGAGGCATTGCAAAAAAGGGGGTCCATCATAGCATCTAGATGCCTCCTCTGCAAGGAGGCATTAGAAACCAACAAACACCTTTTCATGCATTGCAAAGTAACGACACAAGTTTGGGCTATGTTCATTTCCATTGCTGGAATCAACTGGATCATGCTTGAACATACTGCAGACTTGCTTAGCTGTTGGATCAAAAGAGGAGGAAGCAAAAGCCAAAAAAGATGGTGGAGGACAGTCCCAGCCTGCATCTGGTGGACCATTTGGAAGGAGAGGAACCAGAGGATCTTTGAAGGAAAAGAATCCTTTATTTTGAAGATTAAGTGGAAAGTTATTACTTCACTAGGTTTTTGGTGTAAAGAACAGAGTATAGAAGAGGAAATCCAACTAGTGAATTTTATAGGCTCTTTGTAAGTATCTCTCTTTTCTTTTTTGTAAACTTTTTGGAGGTGGCCAGCATAGCCTTAATGCTGAATGAATACAATTTACCAATTTCAAAAAAAAATAAATTACAATCATGATACAAGTACAATACATGCAAATATTTACAGGTTGATGATTCAGAAAAGATAAATCTTATTTTCCTTTCAGTATAATGCATATTCTAGAAGTTGCCTTGGCATCCCAAGGGAGGTACATCAACATACCTAGTGTGAACTCACTGGGGTTTGAGAATGGCAGTGTGTATGCAGTCTTGCCCCGATGTTGTGAAGGTAAAGAGGTTGCTTTCGATAGACCCTCAGGCTCAAGTAAAGCATAATAATAACAAGTATAGAAAGGAAATACAGTAGTGAAGAAGCCATGGTAAAAATAAAGTAGAAGAGAGCAGTAGCAACAACAAAAAATACGGTAACCGAAGTAGAGGAAACAACATGTGGTAAATAAAACAAAGAATAAGAGAGTAGAAAAGTAATAATTGGAACAGTACTGATAGCGTTCGACTACCTATCAATCTTTTACCCTAATCCTCGACCTACATACCCTCTTATCTAAGATCATGTATGCAGTAAGTTACACGTGTGTCATATCCTATCTAATCACTTCTCCGCACTACTTCTTAGGCCTACCTCTACCTATCCTCATACCTACCATAGCCAACGTCTCACATCTCCTCACTGGGGCATCTGTGCATCTCCACTTCACATGCTCTCACCTCGCCCGGAACTTCTTGGTTCCTAATCATATCTCTCTTAGTATGCCCACACATCCATCTCAACATGCTCATTTTTGCTACTTGCATCTTCTAGGCACGTGAATTCTTGACCGGCCAACACTATGCCTCATACAACATAATTGGTCTGACAATCACTTTATAAATATTACCTTTACCCCTTGGTGACACATTCTTATCACACAAGACATTGTATACATCGTCAGTCGCCCATTTCCTTGGATTATCGACTTGAACAATAAATAATCCAACTGCTTCTTTACGCGTGATGTTCTCCCAGGCTTCTGCTCCGATCAGCTAACTATCCAAATATAAATATAAAATCCCTTTAATACTAGCATCCTATTAACCCCTTCAGACTGAACTAGTCATGTGCAAATCCTATCTACAAATCATATACGTGGCAGAAGATTTTTCAAAAGAAACATTCCAAAGCTCTCAGACGAATAGAACAACACCAGTATTCAAAAATTAAGTTCACTTAAAAATTTAAGAAAGCATACAAGAAATCACAGAAGCATGAACAATAGATCCACCATTGTAGTTTATAAGTTACTTACAGCAACTTATATTTCAAACAATGTATGAGAGCAT
Source organism: Solanum chiquidenum (assembly GCA_029582725.1). Lineage (NCBI taxonomy): Eukaryota > Viridiplantae > Streptophyta > Magnoliopsida > Solanales > Solanaceae > Solanum > Solanum chiquidenum. Next base: position 4,648 of record JAJOOS010009051.1, read on the forward strand.
AAACAACAGAGAGATCAAGTAAAGGTAACATAAAAAATCAGTATCTGAGAAAATAGAACTCAATCACTACAAAGCAGCCAGTCAAAGCTGTTTTCTGATAATGCTCAAAGTTAATTTCTAATTAAAAGGTTATGCAATACCTTCAAGATGAAATGTAGCCTTCTGTCCAAGGCGCATCCTATGCTCCTGAAAGACACATATTTTCTTAAGGAAAGTTTAAAGCTATTTCTTTATAAAACAGCAAACATTAATCCATGCACGAGAAAATTGCAGAAATATCAATACAGAAGAAGTGCACATAATGTCATGGTGTTTGGGACAGCTTGCGCACACCTCAACTAATGTCATGTGGTAACTGATACCTCAAATTTATCATTCATACTACTAACTTCAAGCTTAAACAAGAACTAACAATATTTATGTATGGAGAGAGTACGGTAGGGCATACACCGAGTTCTTATTAAACACAATTAAAAATGAAAAGTACTATAAGTTCTCTATACTCTTCCTACTAGCATAAGAATCTCTACTAGCAAAATAACAAAAACAGACAGAAAATTTCAAATATACGTCCTGTTCTTGAAGAGACCGTTATCTTTTCTTCTTATTCGTCTCTTTTGTATCCGAGACTAAGGCCTTGATGCAGAGTCGAGGCTTTGTAGTAACAAGTGCTCGTGGAAGAACTGATACACCAACTATGGCTGTCCTATCTGGTACTCCAGACAGTGGAAGTACCTCAACAAGCACACAGATCTGCAAAAGAGAAGCTACATTCAGTACATTAAAGATACAAAGGAAGTAAAACGCTTATAACTTGTCATTGACGACCAAATAGTTTTAACCTCTGGATCTTTCAAATCCACTATCGAATCTGGGACGACTTCTTTCACTGCTGCTGCTACGACGCTAAAGCATTTGTTGCGATCCAACAAAGCAAATATATCAGGATCACTGGAAGTGTTTCTTAGATTCTTCATCTCGGTTTCTTCAATCCCTCTCCTGTTATACCCAACTGCAAACTATAATGTCATAAGTTCTACAAGTTATATAAGAATGATTGACCCACAGAGAGCAGAATGCTTGAGCTACTGAACATACTACTCAAATTCAATTCGATGTAATAGAAAAACAAGAAAAAAAAGGTTGAGCTACTGAACGTAATACTCATGTAAGAGAACTTGGGATTAGCTGGTACCACAATGTTACGAAAGACAAGATTTACCTTAACAGTGTTTCCTGTCTCCTTCTGCCTATTGTTCATAAACTGCTCAACAAGCTTTGCCACAATCTTCTTAAGTTCCTTCTCATCTAAACAGCATGTACTTTGAATTGGTAATATCCTATTGCACCAACTGCATAACATGATAAAAGTCATGTAGTTTCTTCGGTATTAGAAGTAATCTTCGAGACAAGAAAGGATAGAAAGAAGAAAAGACAAGTGTGTCCTACTATAATGAGAAAGACCACGAACATAACCACATAAAGCAATATTACATGTAGATAAGAGCTCAAAAATTGATCGAGAGCAACTCACAGAGGAGACTTCAATATTCCAGATTCTAGGGATTGAAAAATCTGCGAAACGATGTCAACAACTGCTGGAGACTTGTCGAATGGAAATTTAAAGAGAACTAATCCGCTTCTCGTTAACTTAACGAGTGAGAGAATGTCACTTTTCTCCATAGAAGTACCAGATTCTGCATGGGGAAAACAAAGAACTGTTTGACACTTGCTAGTAAACCTTTGTATCAGTAAGTCCACACAGATATCAACACTACAACATACCCAGTGTAGTCCTACAAAAGTAGAGTCTATGGAGGGCAGAGTGTGTGCAAATCTTACCCGTACCTCAGAGGTAGAGAGGTTGTTTCAGATAGACCCTCCGCTCAAGAAAAAACAATCAAAAGCAGTCCCGAACTAAAAGTAACGGAAGTACAAGAAACAACATATAATAACAAAGATAATAACAAAAACAACAGATAGTAACAAAACATAAACTACAACAAAACAATACAATAATTGAGGTACAAGGAACAACACATAGTATCAGCAATCGAAAGACAAGAAACTATAGGGACAATACTACGACTCTAATATGAACGGACAGCAAGACAACACCCTGCTTCCACTAACCTTCTGCCCTAATTTGTGTCATACACACCCTACTATCAACGCTAACAAAAAAAAAAAAAGTCCACACAGATATCAAAATGTTGAAGAAGCATTAATACCCAAATTCACATGTTCATTAGCTGCACCTTCTCTGGATCCTTTACATTCTTCATTAGCATCATCCATGCATGTTTTCCTTCGCTTAGCAACATGATTTGAAACAATATACTGACAGGCAAACGGCAACAACTATATTTAGCATTCTTTCCAACACAAGGGTCACAAAGATAATTTAACACCAACTTATAGGTGCAATACAAAATAACATGGATTTTTAATGGAAACTTAAAGACCATTTGAATAGAAATGAATAAGGTTTCCATAGCCAGCTGTAAGTCACCAGAAAGGTGCATATTTCAGATCCAATGGAAAAACAAAATAAAAAAGGTCACTTGTCCAGAACCTTTTTGAAACAAAATAAATAAAAGAATTGAAAATACAAAAAAAAAAAGGTAAACAAATAACCTTTTCAAGGATACTTATAGCTTCTTTCGTTGCACTTTTTTCCCTCTCTGAGGACAAAAGGAAAAAACTCTTAGGAATACCAAAGAGTAAACAAATAAACTTTTTGTATTATGACATGATACGCTATAAACAGTAGCTGTGATTATCAGGCAAGTAATGGAGTTGTTCACTTATCCATTTTAAGAAATAAGTTCAAAGTTTAAGAAAAGAATCCTACCTTTAACTAAAATCCAACACAGGATTAGACCTTTTAGTCATAGAGCACTAAAGACACTTTTTTTTTTAATATCGTGGTGTCTGGATCAGATTTTGCGGACCTTGACTAATTTCAAGGGATACCTCCTACCAACAATAATAATCGGGTGACTCTGTCCACCAAAGACAAGGACATATGGAGGAAATCACCTAACATTTTCTTTCTTTGCTAGGATTTGAACCCGAGACCTCATGAGACGCATTCTTTATCTAAGGCGGAACACATCGATAGTCCCTAAAACCTGCCAGTTAATTTCAGTTAGACACTCGAACTATAGGTTGTTTCGATTGAGCACCTAACTAGATAATGATGTGTTCCTACACTTCCAACTTAAAGTTTGGAAAAACTTTTGTGCATGTTGTCAAGCGCCCATTCCACAGATAAATCAACCGCTTGAAGCATCCCTTAGTTATATGCATTAGTCTCAATAAGCCGTAAAACCTCATGTTTGTTCAAATTACGCTGATTTGTTAAATTAAAGGAGGTAATATATTGTAGTGGTTAACTTATCTATGTAATAGGCGGTTGAGAACACGTGAAAAAAATCCAAAATTTGAGCCGAAAGTGTCTAGTTAAGTATATTTTCCAATTTTCTAGTAGATGATTTTTAATGAACTTCATACTAGGAGGCAAAATCACACCAACATAACAGTGCAACCAACAAGCTCCACAAGTTGCTTAACGTCATGAATTTAAGATATTTTCGCTTTCACACCTCTTCTATGTTCTACAAGCACTCAAACATTCAAGCTCAAGGTCCATTCCATCTTTAGGCCCAAACTAATGCCATGTGTCAAGTGACATGACAGTCCTGTCAAATTCAAGGCCAACAAGATAATGTCACATGTTCAAAAGATGTGGCCCAAAAACGAAGCTCTTTAACTTTGAACAAACGGTACCCAACTAACAACTAGTTTTTGAAGAAATTTGCACAATAACTACCTGAAGAGGGTATCTAAAGGTAGCTTTTTAACAGACAAGTACTACCACATAAACCTTTCCAAAGTTTAAGCAGCTGCTAAAAACAAAAAGAATAAAGAGAAGTGGACACATCTTAGCTAGAAAGGTTACATTCTTTTCCAGTGTAAGAAGGAATCTAGTGAATCTTCATTCACCCGACACACCATTTTCCACACAATATCAACTACCAAACTCATTTATTTGAAAAGCTAAATCAATTTCAATCAATCAACTATTCCTCATTTCAAAATCAGTTGGGATCAATTATTCCTTGGGGTACCTGCTATCTCCCACCAACACAGGTAACGAGTACCTCTGTCAGCTACTTGGTGATACATGGGAAGAAATTACCTAGTATTTTTGTTGAGAAATGATCCTGTTACCTCATGATTCTCAGCGCCACACCCTTGAGTACAGGAAAATGGACACATTTTATCCAGCAAGAATACTTCTCTTTTTTTAATATGAGAAGAAATCTACTGAATCTTTATTCAATAGCATATCATTTGCCACACAATTCCAGTCCCCTAACTAATATACTTGAAAAACTAATTCAATTTCAATCAATCAACTATTCCTGAATCCATGAATCAGTTGGATCAATTATTCCTTGGGTACCTGCTATCTCCCACTAGCACAGGTAACGACTAACTATGTCACCTACTTGGACACATGAGAATAAATCACCTAGTGTTTTTGCTGATATTTGATCTTTAAAAGCTCATGATTCTCAGCTCGCGACACCATTTTTTTTCAATATAAGAAGAAGTCTACTGAATCTTTATTCAACAGAACACCATTTTCCACACAATTCCAGTCCCTTAACAGATATACTTGAAAAGCTAAATCCATTTCAATCTATCAACTATTCCTCAATCCTAAACTGTCAGTACCCTAACCATCCAATCAGCTGAATTTTTTCAATCCAATACAAGTTCAGCAAAGGTTCTAAAATAAACAAAATTGAAAAATCTTTTAATCCCAAATACTCAAGAAATTGAAAAATCGAAGAAAGGAAAACTGACTGATTGGGCATGTAATGAGAAACCCAGAATGCGAATGGCGGAGTAAGGAAGAAGAAGCGTTGTAATCGAAACGAGGGATGCTTATCACAGCAGAATGCTGCTCCCATGGTTTCATCTCTTCAATTTTTTCTCCTTCTGCAATTGTTTTCCGTTCATCTTCCGCCATCTTTTTCTTCTTCTGGTTTTCTGCCGGCGGTTCTGAATTAACCCTTTGCTCCATTTCTCCTATAGTCAATCAACTACTCCCTTCGTCTCACTCCGTTTTTTGTCTTAATTTATAGGATGTATTTTGAAGTGCTAAAACAAAATGTATTTTTAAAATTTATGATCTAAAATAAGTTATTTATGTGGTTATAATATAATTAATTTTTTATTAAAAAAAGACTTAAATATGAAGTTTCATCTAACTTATTTTCAATGACATATTTGAACATTTTTAATGACGTAATCGAATTATAATTGATCACGTATAAAAAGTGAATTTGCAAAATCAATATTATTTTCAATTAAAAAATAATGGTGTGGATGAGCGTTTTGTCAAACTGAGTTGCATAGATAAGTAATTTTTTTTTTAACAAATAGCATATATGGTCATTTTCTCAAAGTTCGATGACATATTTGAGTCTTTTCTTTATTTTAATTAAGAATAGAATAAAAAATTTAAAGTCAAATTATTATTAAATATAGAAATGCGATATTTTTTTTAGAATTGGCTAAAATAAAACTAAAGTTATATAAATTGATTTGAGGTGAATCATATAAATTGAGGCACACGAATAATTATTTTTTGTATTTTTATATTTAAAAACAAAGAAATGTGTTTTAATAAACATTTAGTGATAGTTCGAATACGAAATTTGCATATTTTATAATTTAGATATGAAATTCATAAAAAAATATTATACTTTAAGTGTATTTTTCATCATTAATAAAATAATTTATCGTCACACAAAAATCGATAATTCACTTTAAGTCACAAAATTCAACTATAGTTTTCTTTCTTAACTCCAACTCCAACTCCAACTCCAACTCCATATAAAGTGAAATTATTTCATATACAATGAGCGGAGGGAATATTAATTTAAAATGAGTCCATAAAAAGTTGAAGGTCTAAAGCCATTGCTTTCATCGGGCCAATATTTACATAAAATGAAATTTTACGCTTTTATATAACATAATATAATACAATAAAATTTAAATTCAATCCAAACAAATACAATGCAATATATTACAACAGATAATAACCATTCAAACTAAAATAAAAACTTGAAATCAAAAGTTGACAATAACATTAATCATAGCAACCATTAACTCCCAAAAAAAAAAGAACAATTCTATTTCTTGAGGTTCAAATGGTCGATAATTTTTTATTTTATTTCATGACATTAATTCATATAACATAGCAAAACACTTATAATTAATAATAACTCCAATAAAAAAACTTAATTAATTAACATTGTTTGGTGCAGAAGCAACAGTGACGGAGTCCACCGCAATGGCCACTGCTAAACCTCTCCATACTGCAAATGAAACTACACTTCCACTTATTGAAGCATAACTCCTTGAACCGGCGGCTCTGCGACTCGCAAGTCTTCGCCTCCGCTACCATCCCTCTATATTATTTAACGTTACAGACAAATTCAGAATCTAGAGTCACATTGGTATGTCTAGAGTGAAGAATATACAATTGAGTAAATATATCTATGTTTATTTTAATAATTTAAATATTTAAATGAGATGATAATCCAATTTAAAATGGTTCTATCAAAGTAGTTAGAGTCGTGAGTTCAAATCTCACTTTGAATTTATTATTAAAAAATATTCTACATGCTTCATGAAAAGCTTGCCGAGAAGATCATTATATTAAAATCGTGAAAGCTAGATAAGCTTGTACGTACATCGACTAATTTAAAGGAATATCTATCACAATCCACCAGAAACAAATATCAAATAACTCTTTTCGACTAAAACTACAACATATAGAAATATCACCTAGTGTTTTTTTATCTCGAGAAGATCATATATAATTGAGTATTTAAACTTTTAGAGGTGATAATCCGACATCAACAACTAGTTTTAAAATGTGTCTGATCTTACTATATGTTTAATATTTTAACTTTTTTTTAATATGTATAATTCAAAATGAAAACAATAAATTCAATTAAACTCGCAGAATTCATCTTAAATCAGTCTCTTGAGTAAATATACGTCGTAGTAATTAACAACCGATAAACCATAGTCCTTATAAGTGTAGTACTCTTAATTTTGAATCATAACAAAAAAAAAACTATAACAAAGACTTTTGAAGCTCTTAATTTTATATGTATATTAAACAGTGATTAGCGACAAATCATATTCTGTTGCTATTTAATGTGAAGAAAAATTGTACTTATTTTATTCCCAATGCAAAAGATTATTAATAATTATAATTACAAATTAATTATTGCATCAATAACCTAAAATGATCTTTGATACATTTTTTAAACTGTCAACATTTTTGCAATACCTCTTAATATTCTCTCTCATCAGAGCTACTCAGTAAAAACAAGGAGTCATTTACATTATGATGATGCTAAGACAAACCAAGCTTCAAGGACTTGTTGCACGCTTTTGTATACACTTCATAGTTTATTGTAGTTTCAGATTTTTAAATGTAGGACTTTTTGCAAGTATCAATGTCTCTATTAGTTATAAGTGGAAAGTGTAATAGTCTAGATTCGTAGAGTTTTGATCAGGATCGCACATTATTTTGTTGTTGCTATTCGAAGAATTAGCATACTGACAAGTTTGATTGAAAATATATTCCCCTGTTTAATATTTTTAATCATTTTCTCCAATAATAGGTGGTGAAATTAAAGTTTGAATGACTATACTACTGAAGATAGATTATAGTGTTGGTTGCAGGTTGTAAATGAACTCATAATCTTTAACTCTTACATTTGCCTATGTCGACTCACCAAGAATTTTGAATTTTATGTGTTGGCTCATTTGCACTTTGAGCCCCTATTTCGTGCTGCTCTACAATTATGTCCCTCGTAAGAAATCATTTTCTAACGGAACATAAATTTATATTTCTATATCATAATATGTTCCAACTTAATGTCAGACATAACTTCAGCTTCTAAAGTACTTATTTTCGACTAGACTTCCAACTTAGTGTCAGACAAATATATATGTATACCAGTTACATATTTACAATTATCTGATAGATATACAATTACAGTTCGCCTCTCTCCACTCTCTGTACTCTCTTGCTCGCCTTTCTCCTCCCTCTCCCAATCTCACTCACTAAATATGGAAATACATATGATTATCAGTTACATATATACAATTATTTGACAAATATGCATATACAATTCGACATATATACATATGCAATTCGCCTCTCTCCTTCCTCTCCCAATCTCACTTGTCTCTTTCCTCTCTCTAACATGTAACTACGAATCGTAATTAGCAAACTATAGTTATGAAGCATAATTAAGTTATTTTTGAGTGACTATATGCGAAAATTCCTCAATTTTTTTTATAGTAATTGATTATGTATTATTTATTTTTTACAGTTTTGAAATATTTTTTATATTTGAATGTACTGCTATTTTAGAAGTGAGTTAGAAAATAAACTATAAGTTGTTTTCTAAATTTGCAACATAAATATTTATTTTTTCACATTCAAATTTCGACAAAAAAGAGAGATGCAATACGAGGACTTCCCAGGGGGTCACCATCCTAGTACTACTCTCGCCCAAGCACACTTAACTTCGGATTAAAATTTATTTTGAAGAAAATATGAATCGTAATTTTTATGGTCAAACAAATAACTTCAAAGTTAAATGAAATGAGCGACCGCACAAACATTTTTTTTAATGTCAACAAAAAGAATACGGAGTTGCTAAACAAAATTTTCTTCGTTCTTTGAATGTTTGGGTGAATCTTACCATTGACATATAGTAGAATCTCTCCGTTTACATCTATTGTCCACTATATTAAAAATATATTTTTACTTTTACTTTTCACTTTTTAGCATATCATGAAGAATTTTTTATATTTTATTTTCTATATTTTATCCTCAACATTAATTACTTATTTCAAATCATTTTCAAGATTTATCATTATATATCAATTCATATGATTATTGTTGTAGAATATTTATATTAATCATAACTTAAGAGACATAAAATTTTAAGTGGCAATAAAATATATGTATATATATAATTTTCTCACGCTTTATACTAACACAAACACATTTTATACATTTGCGTTTTTGTATAAAGTGAGAGAGGCGAGTGAGCGAACGAGAGTGGCGAGCGAGATTCACCAGGAGAGAGGCGAAATAGCAACAGTTTGCTATGGGGTATAATTAAATCAAACTATATTTATAGCATTTAATTTGAATTAATAGTTTGTTATTATTATATACAATTTTCCCTATTTTAAATGGTTAAAAATGAGTTACCCAATGGATAATATGGGTACATATATTATAGTAGGGATCTTGTTAATAGCTTTAAACACAAAACCTTTTTAAAGTTTTTTTAATCACACCACACTTCCTACCAGCCGCCTCTCCCAAAAAAATGTAAAAAGAATGTTAGTTTGTTTTTTAATAATTAAAAAAAATTAAAGTTTTTTTATCACCCAATCCGGCCCCTACCATCCCCCCCACCTCTACTAGACCCCCCGCACCCATTTTATAAAAAAAACTAATTCTTTTTAAAAGTTTTTCTTACCACCCCATCCTCGAGTTTTTGGCTAAAAACATCCTTAAACTATATCCTCAATTTAAATTACATCTTTAAATTATCCTTCTTAACAAAAAAAAAACATCATCCAAGTATTTAAAACTTAACAACTTTCATTTCTCTATTAAAATTTGTCAAAAAATTAGCGAATTCCATATAAAAACATAAGCAATTCATACTATTCTCATAAAAAAATTCTATAATATTATTACCGGTTGGAAAAAACATCGAAAATAAAAATAAAAATTGAGACTCATGTTTACTGTTAAAAAAAATAATGTTAGGACGGTGTTAGGGCTTGTTTGGATTGGCTTTTGGCTTATGACTTATAATCCAAAAGTCATAAGTTAGGATTTCTAACTTATGACTTTTGGCTTATTTTTTGTTATTTTAGCTTTAAAATAAGTGCTTATAAACACTTTTTAACTTTACTCAAACACTTCAAAACTGCTTAAAAGCTATTTTGGCTTAAAAGCACCTAAAATAAGTCAATTCAAAAGGGCACTTAGTCTACGAGGAAACATGATTTGCTCTTCTCCTTTACCAACTGAATGAAGTTGGAGCTTAATTTCACACTATCTTCACCTTGCAAAGTCAAAATGTCGTTAGATTTTGGTGCATATTGATAATTGAGGTGATCAAGATTCAACTAATTTTGATCACTACTAAGTTTCATTTTCAATTAATAGAGGTAAAAGTCTTCGATCGACATCACTTTTTGCAGATTCAATGAAAGAAAACATTTCCATTGATAATTCTTTGATAACAAATCAAATGAAAAGTAAATAAAAATAAAATTGCTAATTAAAAGGAAGACAATGTAGAACGTTGTTACTAAAAAACGTTATAATATTATTTTAGATGTATGTAGAATGAACAAAATTGGTTTATTGGGGTGATTTAGGGAGTTTAATTTATTGAGAGTAGTGTGAATCGTATATGTTGTGAAGAATTTGTTAATTTTTGACAAATTTTAACAAAAGGATGAAAGCTGTCAAATTTTAAATAATTGAGGGATGTTTTTTGTTATGAAAAATAATTTAAGGATGTAGTTTAAGTTGAGGGTATAGTTTAAGGATGTTTCTTTTATGAATGAACATTTTTTACCCATTTAACTACCCGCTTTTAAATGGATAGTAGGAGTATTAGTCATTTTTATCCATTTTAAATGAGTTGGGTACTCAATCCATTGAAAATGGATAAATATGAGTGGATACTCATAAATTAGAGAACAATTTAGAAATAACAAATATGATAGACATAATAAGGCTCTATAACTATACTTAAAAGAGTTGAAACAATGTGTAAAAGGTTTCTATGGAATGGAGAGACACAAGTTAAAGGGAAGACACTTATTGCATGGGACACACTCTGCTGGCCAAAAGTAGCAGGAGGACTTAATGTTATCGATATCTACATGTGGAATAAAGCAGCTATACTAAAGCACTTGTGGGATCTAAATAAGAAGAAAGATAAACTATGGATTGTATGGGTTCATACCTTTTACCTCAAAGGTAGGAAACCATGGGAAGTAAGAGCAAACCAAGCCTCTTGAATAGTGAGGAAAATTATACAGGTAGGACATTGGCTTGAAGAGAAGGGTTTGCAAATTGCAAAAAACATGAAGACAAATGACTTTAATATCAAAGCAATGTATAAGAAGTTAAGGGGTGGTTATATCAAGGTTCCCTGGAGGAGAATGACTTGCAACAACCAGGGGAGTCCTAAATGGATCTTTGCACTGCACTTGGCTATAAATAGAAGACTATACACCAGAGATAGACTGGAAAAATGGGGGATCACAAATATTATCTTATGTCCATCTGCAAGGAAGCAACTGAAACTCATCAACATTTATTCTTTACATCTTCCTGTGGAAAAAGCTCCTGAATTGGCTATCAATTAATAGAGTTAGCAATGGATGGACTGAGGAACTGACATGGGCGGTAGAACATGCTTCAAGTAAAACAATACAAGCAGAGATTTACAGAATGACCTTAGTTACAACAATCCACTACATTTGGCAAGAAAATAACTACAGGATTTTTCAAAACAAGGAGAGGAACACAGAGATGATCACTAAAGTAATCATCCAAAGCATACATTGTAGAGCTAGTATGATACCTAGGTTTGTAGGTTTTATACACAAGCTTAACTTCTATTCTTATAATAGGTGCTAGCAAGAAGGAACTTTTGATTTAACTAGACTCTGAGAGTGGAAGCTGTCCACATCTAGAGTTTCCAACATTGTACATATTGCAAATCTGGTAATACTAAATTACAGTTACAAAAAAAAAACTATAGTTTTGATAATTGCTCTTCATAACTCTAATTCCGTTTGCTATGGAGGTTGCGGTTTATATATTTCTGCCCATTTGTATATTTCGCTTGCGAATATACAAATAGGGTTATACGTATATATGAATTCTGTATTTATACATTTAGAAAAAATTTAGAACTTCATTTGTATATTTCGCTTACCAATATACAAACGAGGTAATTTATTATGAATTTTTTATAAATCGTATACAAATAGCTAGGGTAAGCATATATAAAATTTTGGATTTATACAAATCGGGAACTGAATTATACAAAGTCTTCATTTATACAAATCAGGTGAATTATACAAATCAGACGAATTATACAAATAAGACGAATAGCAAGATAGGGCGTAACTGTAGTTGCGAATTAGAATTTCCCTTAACAGTAGCTATAACATTTAATATGGTTTAAATGTTTGCTATTTTGTACAATTTTCCCTATAAATTACCTATTCTGCCACCCCTAAACAGAAAAGATGAACGTATATTGTATTCGTATGAATACAAATACAAATATGATTTTTCGAACACAATTGATATAATATATAAACTCTCACCTTATTTGATTGAATACGATGCTACATAATACATTTGAATAGATTTCTTATTAATGGCCGAAGTGAGAGAGGGGCAAGGGAGAAAATTTGCGATAAAAACAACATAATAATTTTTTGTAATTTTTTAAAATTATAGCTATTTTCTATAAATATATTGATATTTTTACCTTATTCCATAATTTCTCTTAAATTTTAATTGTATCGTTTTACGGGCAAACATTATCCTAATCTAGCACTAGCTGCTGTTCACTTATAATCTCCGTATACTTACTTCCCTTTCCTCTCTCTACTTGGTTAAAATCTTTTGTGATACTTTTTATTATTATTTCTTCTTACAATAACAACTTTTTAAATATTTGATAATACTTGTCATTAATACATTTTTATTATTAGAATTATAGAAACCTCATGACAACTTTTAAATTATTTTAAAAATTGTATCGAGTCAAACATAATCACATAACTAAGTCAGAGGGCTTTTTGCACACTCTAGAGAGGTGACTAGTGACCATTTCAAAACCCTAAACTATGGAAGTGTTTCCATGAAGGAAAATAATTTTTAGAAAAATATGTGGAGTTTTAATGTACTTATTTTTTTTGTGTTCCATATATAATAAAAAATATTACTCTTAAAGTAGTTGTTTATAATATAAATAAATACTATATGAAGTGATTAAGAGGTGCGTGAGGGCAGCTGAGGTGGGCTGAAAATGAGGAATCTTAAGAGGGTGAGGATGGCCCAGAAGAAATTATTATTAAATATTTGATCAATTGAACAAAGAAAAATCAAAAAATATTTTCTGAAAAATATTTTTCTCCTTATCGAACACACCCTATGTTTATAATTTTTCATAGAGTCAACTAGTAATAGCAGTAGCACAATTTTACCAAAATGATGAGATGCACTATATATAGGTTGATATTGGTATGCAATTTGATATGGAATTACCAGTTATTTTCTGCTTTTATTCTTGCATAATTAATCTCAACATTACTAATACATCATTTAATGTTAAAGGTATAATTCAATTTGATTGACATGATTATCTCTAGTAGTGACTCCAATTTTCATTTTTTATTTCCTTTTTCCATTTTTTCTACTCCCTCTGTCCCATATTAGATGGGCATCTTACTAAAAATGTTTGTCCCATATTACTTGAGCACTTACTAAATTAGGATTGTTATATTCTAGGTGTTTTAATGATCCTCACAAATGCAGGGACCTGGTCCCTGGCAGAGTGCTCTCGTCCAGATTCAAATGGGGTAAAACGTAAAGTTGTCACGTCAGGTGGTAGGTGAAAAGTGCAGTGTACTGCACCAATAGGAAGAGCGGACGAGATTGTCTGTTTCAGTTGCTCACAAATGAAGGGACCTGGTCCCAGGCAGAGTTCTATCCATCAGATGCATAATGGGGTACAATTGTAAAGCTGTCGTGTCAGAGGTTGGTGAGGCGTCAACGTACTACACCAATCAGAATGGACGAAGTTGTTTGTCAACGGTTAATAACTCTTTACGATATGAAAAACAACAAATTAATTAATTCATTCAAAATGTAAGAGAGCCAGCACGTCTTCTCAAGAACTTGCTAAGAAAAGTTTGCAAGGGACCTGGTCCATGCAAGACTGCGCATGTGAAAGGACGACAAGGCAACTGTTAGAAAAGTTACCACCTCTAATATGATAGGTGCATGTCCTTCCAGAGAAGCATGCTCTCAGTCAATGGGCGGTCCCAAAGAGTTTATGTTCATTTTGATATCTCTTCCAACAAAACATAAACTCAAGATTTGGCAAACAAAATTTGGATTTTCTCTGAAAATTCATAAGCTTGAAAAGAAGGTCATCTTCAAGGAAGAACAATAGTCATACTCAACAAAGGGACCTGATAGAGTGCTGAAGTGCCTTTGTTGAGTTTGAGTTTTGTTAGTTTTTGCATCTTGAAACTGCTCAAGTATACAAGGAAAGACCATTTTGGTGAAGTATTCTCCAGCAAGCACAACAAGGACCTGATCAAGCTACATTGTTTATGTGTGAAAGGTCTAAGTTGGTTAGAGTTAGCCGATTTAGTGAGCAGTGTTGTATCTGCTCAGTCAAATTCTAAGTCATCTAGGAGCTAGTTGATTTAGTGGGCGGTGTGGTATCCGCTTAGCAAAGTCTAAGTTATCTAGGGGTGATAGCTTAGTGGGCAGTGTTGTATATGCTTAGGCTCGTCTAAGTAATAAGAGATATTTCTTAGTGTGGAGATTAGTAGGTTAATCTCATTTTGTAAACTGGTTTTTACTTTTGCTTGAGAAGACTAGTAAAAATAATTTGGAAAATGCAGTGAAACAGGTCGTGGTTTTACTCCCTTGAGCAAGGAGGTTTTCACGTAAAAATTGTGTGCCTGTTTTACATTGAGAAATTTATTTTCTGTACTTTTATTCTGTCGGGGACCTGGTCCCATGAACACTAGTGGACACATACATTCCAACAATTGGTATCAGAGCAAGACTTTTCTATTTGGTTAAAACCAAGTAGAGAAAATATCTTGAAGGAATGATTGCACCACTAAATCTGCAGAGAAGTCAGTCCCCTCCAAGGCCTCCTCTTTTTTATGGTCAGTTCTATAGACACTGGAGGATTCAAATGAAAGACTATCTAATGGCTGAGGATATTGAGGTATGGAACATTATTTGTGAAGGTCCTCATGTGCTAACTATGGAGGTTGAAGATGGAGAGGTCACAAGAGTCATTCCCAAAACTCGACACCAATATAATGATTCTGACAGAAGATTAGTCCAGAAAAACCACAAAGCTAGGAAGCTATTGATGTGTGGGATCAGTATGAATGAATACGATTTGATCTCATCGTGTGAATCAGCCAAGGAAATCTGGGATCGATTGAGAACAACATATGAGGATACTAAGGAAACAAAGAAATCTAAGTTAGATCTCTTTACTACTCAGTTTGAAAGCTTCACCATAAAAAATGTGAATCTATTCATGAAATGCGTACCAAATTCTCTACCATCACCAATAAGCTCATGTTTTCGTGAACCCGTCCTGGTGTGCAAACAAGTCTCTAAGATACTGGAAATTCTCCCAGATATTGGACAAATGAATTTATATTTGTTGATGAGACAAGGTATCTTGAAGAGGCGACTCTAAATGCACTATTTGATCATCTTCAAGTTCATGAGATGCATAGAAAAGGTAAAGGTCTCATTCTCAAGGGTGAAGACATGAGGGCAGATCTGATTGATGATGCTGATCAAGAGAGAGATGCAAAAAGAAAAAAACCCACTTGCTCTCAAGGTGTCACAAAGTGAAGTACCTGATATAAATAAGAACATGGGCTATCTCACTCGAAGATTTCAAAAATTTGTGAGAAAATGTGGAGCTCTGATGAAGAAAAGAAATCTTGACAAGGCTACAAACTCAAATGAATTGTGTTTCAAGTGTGGTAAACTAGGCCACTTCATTAGAGACTGTCATATGCACAAGGGTGAGCACAAGAAATGTGTCAAGTCCGAAGGAGATAAGAACAAAAGCAGGGACCAGGTCCGTCCCAAGATAAGCAAAAAAGAAGCCTTTTTCCCGGCAGTGAAGAAGGATATGGCTGCATGGAAAAATTCTTCAAGTGATTCTGATGATTCTGAACACTCAGATGATACTTTCATGGCAAAGTCATATGAGGAAGATGTTGATGAAAAGGTAACTCTATCAGATTTCTAGCAAAACTTGAATATCTTTTCTACTAGTAAATTGATAAAGCTAGTTGTTGTATTACTTGATTTGATAAATGAGCTGACAACTGAGAAAGATCTCGTGAAAAATTGCCTGGACATCTCTCAAGATGGAAAAATTGTTTTAGTTGCCCAAATATCTGATATTGAAAGTCAAATGGTTGTTCTAGAAGCTGAAAATCTAGAACTGAAGGAAAAGATAAAATGGGCAACTACTACAGATTTTAAAGGAAAGAACGAGGCCAACAGCTTGCAGCTGGAGCTTGAAAATAAGTTGTACACTACTGAAATGAAGATGAAATTGGCTCTGGAGAGAAATCTTGTGCTGGAGAGGGACCTGGTCCGTGTAAAAGAGGAATTGGAAAAATCCCTCAAATGGACCAATTCCTCTAAGATTCTTACAAATCTGATCGGTCAAGACAACAACAGTAGAAGAGGCCTGGGGTGTGACAAGATAAAGTCCTCTTACAATCCTCATAGCAGAAATGTTTCTGATGCTGATTATCTGTTGTGTATGCATTGTAGTTCAGATGGACATCTTAAGAAAGATTGTCCGATGTTGAAAAAATATGATAGAAGTTCATCAAACTATTCCAAACAGAGGAATAGACTGAAGAAGGGACATGGTCTTGCTCATGGTCTTAAGTTGAAGAAAGCTAATCTGCCTCACTGGACAAAAGATTTTCTTACCACTCTGTTATCTGCTTACTGGGAACTCTGTCTCAAATGGGTTCCCGAGGCTAACAAGTGATTTGATATGCAAGTGAGAGGAGGTAGCATCAGTAAGTGTGGTTTATGAATAAGTGGAGGCTAAAATAACATGACTGTGAAAACTATAAAACTTCCTCTCTCTCAAGGCACTTCAATGTGGAGGTGTCTCTTCTGGCAATGGCAAGAAATGGTACATTCTTAGTGTAGGCAGGACTTGAAAATATGTGGAATACTCCATTGAAGTTGTGTACTATCTCAATGGTTGGAGTAGAATCTTTCAAGTGTTTCACAGATTTGTGATGAACAAAAATGAAGTCAAGTTCTTATCATACAAATGTGTGGTCACAAACTTGCTCTCTCCGGTGATGATCTTGGAAAAAAAAGAAAGATGCAAGAACATGTATATTGCTGATCTAAATACTGCTCGTAGTGACAATCTCACTTGCCTTAGTGCTCAAAGTGAGAATGTTGAGGGATGACACAAGAGACATGTTCATGTGAGTGTCTCTCTGCTGCACAAACTTGTGTCAGGGGACCTGGTCCTCAGTCTGCACAAAATGAAATTTACAGATGACAAAGGTTGTGACGATGGTGTTAAAGAGAAGCATATCAGACCATTCTTAAGATGGAATATGCAGGCTTTTAATCTTTCAAAGAACTTTCGGCTGAATTGGTGAATACTAAATGTTTTGTGGCCAAAATGATGATATTGAGAAGTGTAATCTCAATGATGTTGAAAGAGTATTTGTTGGATACTCTTCCTCCAGCAAGGCCTATCCGGTGTATAAAAATGTGTGCATTGAAAAAGATATTCATGTGATTTTTGATGAGTCTTGAAGAATTGAGAAGTAAGTTGCAAAACAAAGAAAATTCTTATATGGAAGAGATGTTTCAGATTCAAAGAGATGATCTAAACAATGAGCTTGCTAAAGAACATCCTCTTCATGAATCCAACAATCTAAAAGAAGCTGATGCAAATTATGAACCTGATGAGGGACCCGGTCCTATAGAGAGTTCTGTACAAAGATGGTGCATTTCAAACTGATAATGTGAATTCTGAAGGTGAGAATGAAGAAGCTAAAACTGAAAGAACCAAAGTATGACACTCGGTTCCAGAGCAAGCTGATAGGTTATCCAAATTCCTCTTCAACAATGGCTTCAAAAGAGGTAAAATTGATAAAACCCTCTTTTTTGAAATCACATGGAAATGAATTACTGATTATTCAAGTACATATTGATGATGTCATCTTTGAAGCAACCTTTGAGGTATTGTGGGAAGAGTTTGTTGCACTCATGAATAGCGAGTTTTGAAGCGAGTAAAATGGAAGAATTAAATTTCTTCTTAGAGCTACAGATTCATCAAACCTCTAAAAGTACCCTCGGTTGTCCAGAAAAGTACATCAATGAGCTGCTCAAATGACTTAACATACTTGAAGTCTAGACAATGATAAAGAGGGGTAATGTCATCATGAAGTTTTGTAAAATGGAAGATCAAGTGGCTGACATATTCACTGAAGTCTTAAGCAAGGACTAGTTGTATACTCTCATAGGAACTTAGCTACAGGGAAGAAGATATCACAGCGTTCAAGGCAATTGATGTCTGATCAAAGATAGGGACCTGGTACCCATTTAGAGAAGCTGCTGAAAATGTCTCATGTTATGAATGCCTAGACAATTCATACTCCCATGGGCACTAACTTGAAGTTGGATGCGGATGAGCCTGGTTCATAGACTTCATTCTTGTACAAATGAATCACATTTGAGGGCTGCTAAGAGAATCCGAAGACACTTGAAGAAAATAGGGACCTGGTTCTATTCTATCCAGCATGAGACTTTTTTATTTAGAGGAACAAGTGATATTGATTATGTTGGGTATCAAGTTGATGGAAAGAGTACCTCATGAGTGGCTTATGTTGTAGGCTGATTTCTCACTCATGGAGAACTAAAAGGCAAGGGTCAATTGATCTTTCAACAACTGAGGCAGAGAATGTAGCAAGTGCAGCTTGATGTGATCAACTTTTATAGATCAAACACCAGCTTGAAGCTATTAGAATACCTTGCTGAGATAATCAAACTGAAGTTCAAAATGCTGAAATATTTTTGAATGAATCTTGCCTGAAATAATCAACTCTCTCATGACTATGCAAAGGGAACTGGTATCCTTGTTTTTCAATTATATATGTTTTAGCAAGTTCAGTCTCATACCTTTTGTAGGTATACACACATGGCAAAAGCGCTGAAGGAAAAGGGAGGTCAGGACAGATCAAGGCAACTACATTCAAACTACAGAGAGAGACCTGGTCTTTTCTCGAAGGTTAGCACTCTTAACATTGCATTTTGAATTATGCATGAGAACCGTTGCAATTGCCATTTGTCTGTCATTCAGGTATTTGACCGTTGTCCCATCTTTTGAATATCAAAATGATATTTTTCTTCACATAATACACCCTTTCATTTCCTTTATACTCTATATTTCTTTTCAAATCCTCTTCCAAAATCTGAAAATTTTAAAATCTACTTTCTCCTCTCAAAAAAATACTTCAAATGGTAAAACCCTTTGTTCTTACTGGAGATTTTTATGATGAAGATATTTTAAGTGTGAAGAGGGACCAGGTCCACCAAGCAAAATAAAGATGTAGAAAAGATGATGTTCAAAAGATGGAAGTTGATATTCTGAGAACTGAAAGTTTTCTGAATAGAAGGGTGTCTGATTGGAAAAAAAAAACTGGCAGCACTGAAGGTTCAACATGAAGGCTGGGCAACAAAGAATGTGAGCTTCAAATGAGGCTTCTCAAAAATCATGCTAAGGGATATGATCTAATAACTCTATTCTTTCAATCCCTTGCATCTGAGTCATATCCTCTTTTCCTAAACTCCCGTGTCAGTCTTTCTTATTTTCTATCGGAACTCAATGGGCATTGTCTTGGTTCTCATTCGTAATAATATATGTGCAATGCTTTGATTGCTGATCTTTTGTTTATGAATGAAAAAATGTCTTGTTTCTACTGACTTGTCTAATTACTTTATGCATTTTTACTCATGCTCAGTGTTGCCCAAGTGGCCATGAATTTGCTTGAACTGTATTTCTGTCAACTTGGTTTACTGCTTTAACCCTTTTTTTATGATGTCAAAAGGGGGAAAACTGTTAAGGTATGAGATCAATGATGTTAGGGGGGATAAATGCTAGCTACTTGAAGAGGACATGGTCATGGCGATAGGGGGAATTAATGCTAGCTACTTGAAGAGGACCCGGTCCTGCCGATAGGGGGAAGAAGTTGTTTGTCATCATCAAAAAAGGGAAAAATGATATTTTGATGTTTTGATGATTTGACAAACTTCGGGGATGATGAAATTCCAGTTACCCGACGAGTTCTTGTTGATAGAGGGAACTGGTGAATAAGTCTGTTATCATAAAAAAGGGGGAAAATGTTAGTTCGGAGCTAATATTATGTTTTGATGATTTAACAAACTTAGGGATCTAACAAGGAACCAGATCCTTGTTATTGGGACTGCTGACAGTGAAATGAATGAATAAACTCAGTGTGAATATTTGTGTGTCATCATCAAAAAAGGAAAAATGTTATATTCTAGGTGTTAGGTGTTTTGATGATCCTCACAAATGCAGGGACTTGGTCCCTGGCAGAGTGCTCTCGTCCAAATTCAAATGGGGTACAGCTGTAAAGTTGTCACGTCAGGTGGTAGGTGAAAAGTGTAGTGTACTGCACCAATAAGAAAAGCGGATGAGATTGTCTGTTTCAGCTGCTCACAAATAAAGGGACCTGGTCCAGGCAGAGTTCTCTCCATAAGATGCATAATGGGGTACAAATGTAAAGTTGTCGTGTCAGAGGTTGGTGAGGCATCAGCGTACTACACCAATCAGAATGGACGAAGTTGTTTGTCCAATGGTCAATAACTTTTTACGATTGAGTTAGTCAACATGACAAACAACAAATTAATTAATTCATTCAAAATGTGAGAGAGCCAACACGTCTTCTCAAGAACTTGCTAAACAAGTTTGCAAGGGACCTGGTCCCTTCAAGACTGCGTATGTGAAAGGACGACAAGACAACTGTCAGAAAAGTTGCCACCTCTAATGTGGTAGGTGCACGTCCTTCCAGATAAGCAGGCTCTCAGCCAATGGGCGGTCCCAAAGAGTTTATGTTCATTTTGATATAGTCTCTTCCAACAAAACATAAACTCAATATTTGGCAAACAAAACTTGGATTTTCTCTGAAAATTCATAAGCTTGGAAAGAAGGCCATCTTCAAGGAAGAACAATGCTCATGCTCAACAAAAGGACCTGATAAAGTGCTGAAGAGCCTTTGTTGAGTTTGAGTATTTTTAGTTTTTGCATCTTGAAACTTCTCAAGTATACAAGCAAAGACCATTTTGGTGAAGTATTCTCCAGCAAGCACAACAAGGACCTGATCAAGGTGCAAGCATCCGAGTGTGTCTTAGGAGTTATACTTCTGTATGTGTATTGTAAATCTGTTCCTAGTCTATAAAGGATTCAGATATTTGTTTCTGTGTGAAAGGTCTAAGTCGGTTAGAGTTAGCCGATTTAGTGAGCAGTGCTGTATCTGCTCAGTCAAAGTCTAAGTCATCTAGGAGCTAGTTGATTTAGTGGGCGGTGTGGTATCCGCTTAGCAAAGTCTAAGTTATCTAGGGGTGATAGCTTAGTGGGCAGTGTTGTATATGTTTAGGCTCGTTTAAGTAATAGGAAATATTGCTTAGTGTGGAGATTAGTAGGTTAATCTCATTTTGTAAACTGGTTTTTACTTTTGCTTGAGAAGACTAGTAAAAAACAGTTTGGAAAATCCTATGAGACAGGTCGTGGTTTTACTCCCTTGAGCAAGGAGGTTTCCATGTAAAAATCATATGCATGTTTTACATTGAGAAATTTATTTTCTGCACTTTTATTCTGTCGGGGACCTGGTACCGTGAACACTGGTGGACACATACATTCCAACAAGGATAGAATTAATTATTTTTTTTCTATTTTACCCCTACAATTAATACTTCCTAGATTACTACACTTCCTATATTTTCCCATTAATTTTAATGTGCATTGAAAAAAACAAAGGGCAAAATGATAAAGTCTTTCAATATATTAATGATATTTTAATCATCGTATAAAATTGAAAGTGTCCATCTGATATGAGACGGAGAAAGTAAAAATCTTGTGATTAAATTATAATTGAAATATTAATTAAATAAAAGATAAACCAGAGATACAAGAAATCACGAGAAACGTAAAGAAGGTGTCCAAAAGTTGTGGAATATTTGAATGATACTTTTTTCTTTAATGGATAAACCGTTGTTGGAATAAACAAAAATGATAACAAAACATATGTTATATTGATTGTTGCATCCAGCACAAGTAATTTGACATTTTGGTCCACTTGCCATTTAGAGAATCAATTAAATTTTAATATAATTTTTAAATATTTTAAGTTTTTTAGTTATTGTAATTTATAATATTTTTTACGTAATTTTTAAATAATATATGCTATTTTTCTTGTCCCAATATATGTAGCACATATAGAAATTCAAGAGTCAATCAAATGTTGTTAATTATTAAGATTTACAATATTTTTTACGTAGTTTTCAAATTAAATAATACGTGTTACTTCTTTTGTCTCATTTTATGTAACACAAATAGATTAATTTTATGAATCAATCGAATATTTTTTTATAAGCAATTGAATTTTTTATATGATTTTTTTACAAATATTTTAAGTTGTCAATTATAATAATTTATAGTATTTTTATGTATTTTTTAAATATATAAAAAAATTAAAAATAAGACAAACAAATTAAACAAAAGAAAAAAAATAGATAAATATATATGTAAGTGTAGAACTACACAGGTGTTAATCGTCATCTATGTGGTTATCCACACTTATATATAAGTAGTAAAATCAACACAACATAAATGGTGTTGCTCCCCCTTAAAGTTGTTCGCATAATTCATTTAGACACCTTAATTTAGAGATTGTACCTATTGAGTATATTTACAGTTCAAAATATGTACCTATTAAAAAAAATAGTGACATGACATCAGTGTATTACACATCTAAGGAAGTGTGTGAAGCCAGATACTTTTTTTTTTATAAATCAACATATAATTTATTTTTTTAAAACCCTAGTATCATCTTCCCCAATTTGTCTTCCCTGACTACTCAATCCAATATTGTCATCAGGCGAATTCCCTCGTCACCATCCCTCGACATACCTCTTTCCCATCTAATCCTTTATTTATTTTTTCTTTCTAGCATCATGTCGCCATCATCAATATAGTCGTCGTTGTTTTCTTCATCGAAAAAACATCAATTAACTATTAATAACTAGTCAAAACACAAAAAATCAAAAGAATTTACTGATAAAGATTTTCGTTTGAGTTGTAGAAGAGAATTTCATCAAAAATAAAAATCAAATTGAGTCAAAAAGAATTCCGGTGAAACTCCATTTTTTTCCGACAAGACTAATACGAATTTGAAATTATTTTCTTTGAAATCGTTAAAGGAGAGGAGGTAGGTGTGAGGTTATTGGGGTGAGGATGATTTTCGGAGTGTGGGTGGTTTCAACTGGAGGCGGTTGTGTACTAGCAAAGAAAAATATGGGGAAGGATGAACGTCGGGGTGGGTGGGTGCCTGGGGTCTACCCTAGCAAAGAAAAACTAGGATATTTTTAATTGTTATTATGGTCCCAAGGCCACATGTCTTTTTTTTATTAGTTACTATGTCATGTCATCGCAAGTGTATGACACACAATTTCTATTTTTAGTTGATTGTCAAAAAGTATTTAATAAGTACTTTTTTTACTAAATAAAGGTGTTCAATTAGAACAAATGTGAGATAAAATATCCTAGTGAAATATGTGGATAACTTTAAGGGATAGTTTGGTAGAAGGTATTAGGAGAAATAGTCCATATATTTAGTATTATTTAGTTATACACCCTACATGGTATTATAGGATGTATTACTAATACCTTCCATTTGGTGGTAGAGCTGTCAATATGGGCTAGCCCACCCCATCCGGGCTAACCCATACAAGCTTAGACATTTTACGGGTCAGGCCGGGCTAGCCCATTTTTGGCGTGGGCCAGAAAACGATCAGCCCAGCCCACAAGTACATGGGCTATAGGCTTGCCGGGCCAACCCATTTTTTTTTAATTATTAAATTAGATTATAAATTATAATTCAAAAATATTATCATAAATATCGACAAAATAATATTACATGGTGTTAATGTTACTACTTGTTAATCAAATCCACAAATAAGAGAAAACAAACTAGTAAGAGAACTAGAGAAGACGGTTGCGGATGGTGAATAAATAAACTACGGTCTATTAGTGATTCCCTAAAGATTTTAGGGAATTAAACTTCAAAAAGATTTTGAGTTTGGACTCTCTTTAATTTTAAATTTTAATATTATATTATATTTTTAAATTAATTTTATTGGCCCACGGGCCGGCCCTACCTATATTTCTCAAGCCCCATAAATCTGCAGGCTTATTCAGGCCGGGCTAGAAAACCCTTTTTTTAAATGGGCTCCAAAAATCTTAGCCCAGCCCTATTAAATTTCGGGTTAGGCCAGCCGACCCAACGGGCCTAGCCCATATTGACGGCTCTATTTGGTGGTATTAGTAATACATTGGATTTAATACCATGAGATTATCTATGTAAAAACAAAAATATCCCTCAAATCATTTTAATCATTTTATTTATTTTCTTGATTTATGTTTTTATACTAGTGAATTCATCCGCGCTTCGTGCGGTCATGAAAAACACAAATAATTTACTAAATATTATTTACATAGAAGAGGTATTATATATATATGTGTGTGTGTCTTCTTATGTATATTTAATATATTTGAATTTTAGTTGAAATTTTTAAATACTTTTTAAGAATTTCTTCTTACATAAAAAGAATATAAAATAAAATAATTATATGATACCTTCCTATAAATGTATAGATGTATAATTTGGTTCCATAGGGGAAAAATATGGAAATTTTTTTACATGTAATATCTTCTTTAGATGAAAGAACATACTTGTAATTTATAACTATTTAAAATAAATAACATAAATACACTATTTTTGAAAGGGAAAAAAAATACCAATAGAAGAAGAAATAAATAAATATAGTTTTAAAGAATAGGTGATATGTATTGGATTTGGTAATTATAATTAATATACTTTTACTATAAATAATTAATAGTTACAATTAACTAATGCATAACTTTTTAATTGTGGAACTTCTACGTATCAATTAACTTTAATGCAAATAATGATTTTTATAACATGAAAAAAATATAATTAGTGTTCTTGTTCTTAAAAAGTCAAGTCAATTAATTATTGTTATTATAATTTCAAAACATTATGAGCATGTAAGCCAAAATGAACTCAAACAATGATGACCCAAAATGCTCTCTTCTCATATTTATTCTATATTTAAGTTATTCATCCATATACAATATATATTTGACTAAATACACATACATCATCTTCTTATTTTGAATTTTAGAGATAAATCTAGCACTAATTTATAATACTAATTAGAACTAAAAGAAATTATAGATTAACAACAATAAGAAGTTCGTACGAGAATTAAACGTAAGAGTCATCATAAAGATACACAAGAAAGAAAGAATGAAAGAAATAATACAATATGCAAATATCATTGCGACTTTAATCATTAAATAAAAAATAGAAGGAAAAACAAAATCGATACATATTGTCTAAGATCTTGTCATATTGTCTAAGATCTTGTCATATCCACTTCACAAGCCTATCAATATTCAAGAGCTTCTTCTTCTTTTTCAAGTCAAACAAAAGAAGAGAGACATCACTCTTGTTGATATCCACTTTACAAATCTATCACTATTCAAAAGCTTTCTTCTTATAAAAATTAAATTTAAGAGGCATCATAGATATATTTATATATAAAAGTAAAAAGGAATAGTACAATATGCATCATTAAAAATAGAAGGAAAAAGAAATAAATACATAATTATCTAAGTTGTTGTCAGTATCCACTTCACAAGCGTATCAATATTCAAGAATTTTCTTCTTCGTTTTCAAGCCAAATAAAAGCATGAATATGATACTATAGTAAAAATGAAGGATAACTTTGGATAAAATCTCATGAAACAAAAAATATGAATTTATATAGAAATAATAGAGGAATATCATAAGGTGTCTTAACTTTCATATTTAATATTTAAGGGTTATGAATATGAAAAGTTGTAAATTATGAGAGTTATGAATATATACATATTATATCTAATAAAGAAGATATATCATAGTGGGAGATGAAAAGTTGAGTAATTGAATATAAAGAATTTATGAGTTATTAAACTAAAATAAATAATTAAATGAAGAAAAATGGTCAAAAAAAAGGAGAAAAAAGATAAATATAAACGGAGGCCACAGAGCGGTGCCACATCACCTTGTCTATGTTCCTCCTTTATATAAATATATAGATTTGTACTAGAAAATTTATTTAAATAAATTAATACAAATTTTATTATTTAGAGAGAGTTGTTTGTTAATAAATAAATGTAATACATATCAATACAATATTTAAAATGTGAGTTCTTTAACATCTACTAATTGAAAAGGCAAATATATTACCACATGACGTTTGTGATCTTAATTTAATATATTACTTGTTGATTTATATGTGGTTTCTAATTATTTGTATTTTGAACAATTTATAAATTGCATACATATTAAAACTACAACTTGTAATTTTTATGTGTAAATGTAGATGATTCATTTGATTTTACTATTGTTTACCATCTTTTCAGTTTTAAAGTAGATGGTCTATCTATTCTGAATTGAAAATTAATATTTTTTAAGTGATTAATTTATTAATTACTATTTACCTTCAAATAATTCAAGTGAGAAAATAACAAACATGACAATAAAATTATTTCTCCTAGCTAGTTAGAAGGTCATAAAAAAATAATATTGTCACGGCAATTATCTACCTTGATCGATTACATAAAATAGAAAATTTCATAATAATGCAAGGGTATAATTGGAAAGAAGCTTTTTGTAGAGTTTTAATCCAAACACAAGATGAGGTCAAAAGCAATGAACCAAACACTGAATAAAAAATATACCCTACATTATTAATCTCAACATTATTAATTCCTGCATTATTAATCTCTGCGTTATTTTTTTTCTACCAAACGACTCCTAAATGGCTACAGATGACTTAAGCCACCTAAAATTAGAGATGTAATATGGTTCGGTTCATTCAATTCGGGTTAATTCACACCAACTTTGAAATTTAATGGGTAGATTAAGCAAGTTCATTATTTTGGTAAGCCAGAATAGTCAGCCAATTCATTACTACATGTGCTGTCCACGTTGGGTTAGTCTTTTATTTAATTTTTTTTTAATGAAATGTTAACATAAATATTGATAAGAATATAGTGTTACTATTTGTTAATCAGGTCTCAAATCTAATAACAAAGTAATCTTAATAATACTTTACTTATTGTTAGGATCGAATTAATTAGGTGTCATATGAAAGCTACAAAGCAAACTTCGAAAGACCATGAGTAAGAAGACAAACTAAAAATATACCAAAAGATAAAAAGATTTAATGTGGCGCGGTCAATCGACCTGCATCCACAGAGGAGATAATCAATTCACTATATAAATATGAGAGTACAAAATATCGAGAGAAATAATCTCACCCAATTAACTCGGAATACAAAGAGGTTCACACAAGTGATAACGTATCATTTGTGTCCCACAAATTCTTCCATAACCGAAATTCTCAAAGCCCCTAAGATTACATTGTGAATGCGGATTAAGTTAGAATGAACGAGCCTCTATTTATAGAGTCCTAACTCTTTTCCTATTAAAAAATGACTAGCCAAATATGGAGACTTTATGTTTTCCTCTTAGGAAAAAGAAAACCTATTTAATTATGGCAAGAAACTTCAAGACAAATACCCAACACTTATTAAGTTTGGCTTCAACGAAAGATTTAGTTGTATGACTTTAATTTGAAATCATTGTCATTCTATGCAAATATTTTGATTTATATTTGGAATTTTGGACCTTGTAATATATATATATATATGATGGTTTAAGACTTTAAATTTGGAGTTCTCTTGTTATTTTTAATACTCTATTTTATTGTTATTTTTTAATGATCTTTTTATTTGGTCTCCGGGCTGCTCCAACCCCCATTGCTCAAGCTTACGAGTCAATGAGCTTATTCGGACGGGGCTAAAAAAATTATTCTTAAATGACTTTGAAAATTGCAACTTAACCCTATTAATTCACAAATTGAGTTGGGACGACCCATGAACCTACTCATATTATTGACGATTTTAAGTTTTTACTTGAAAAAACATTTTATTTTTCATTCACTAGCACCTAAAAAGAAAATAAAAGAAATGAAGTCAAAATCAAATATTGTAACTTTTAGTTATTCAAAACGAAGAGGACAAGGACCTCATCAACACCATTTATAGGAAGATTTGTGAAGACAAATCACTTCTCCCACCATTGGATTTTTGTACCAATTCAAGTCATCTTAACATATTCCAGGTCAAACACACTTCTTTGGCATCCACTTATATGTAATTATTCTTTATCTATGTCGATTCAAAATAATTGTCATTTAAATTTTTTTAGAAAAACATTATAGCAACTTATTTTTTCTTCAAATTTATCCAACACTCAAGCTCTGAGGTAGGGCGGTTCAAAATCGAACTGAAATCGATAACCCGCATCAAAAAAAGTTATTGGTTTAGCGGTTTGATAACGATTTTGATTTTTTTTTTTATCGGGTTATCGGTTCTTAACGGTTTGAGGTTTTTTTAACGGGTTAACCGATAACCCAATAGTAAATTAAATAATTATATTTATACTATTTTGTATATAAAGTCCTTGACTTAGAGTTTGGTTTCCTACTTTTATTTCTTGTTGTCTCAAACTCTCGATTATTCTACAATATAAAAGTGTTTTCTTTTGAGCAAAAATGTAACTTATGAACTCATGTGCATGGTTCATTTGGTTTGCCACCTTGTTTCTAAGTGATTTTGAATGATTTTTTCTATGTCAAATCTTAACGGTTAAATCGATAACTGAATCGATAACAATCAATAACCGACAAATCAATAATCGATAAATCAATATCTTAATGGTTCAATAACAATTTAACATCTCTCAAATCGATAACTAATAAGTCAAATTGATAAACTTTAAACCAAACCAAATCAATTAATATGCGGTCGGACTCTGAGGAGAGATAATGAATATTTTTTTAAAAAACTCATAGAAAGATAATTTAATCATATACTAATAACTTATATAACTTATGTTATTAATTTTATTTTATAAATTATGTTAAATGAATCTTATTTTCAAGGAGGGGAACATGATGGAGCGTCTAAAAAGTAAATTGTCTTTTTAAAGAGTCCCATTGGCCATTAGTCAAGAAAAACGTCCACTATAATTAAATTCAGAAGTAGTATAGTTGGTTACAGTTCAATTAGAAAAATATAGCACCATTCCCAGGTTGTGTCAAACTCACAAATAATGAAATTTTCCTCACATGGCCTAGCTAAATGGTTTTTGTGCTCCACCTTAGTCCTTTTTTGGGTTGGTTTCCTTTAGATGTCTCTATTTGTTTTGATGTCTGATTAATTTAAATTTATATTATATATGATTGAAAAATACTCTTATTTCATCAATTGTACCATATTTTTTTTGGTGATCCATTGTAGCACTCAGTACTGTTTTCAAATTAAAAACATTTTTGGGGTGAGTCTTCAAGGCGAGTCTCGGGACGGAGAGTATCAAAAATGTTCCGAAGTGCAAATTTAAAACATAGATTCATAGGGCGTAAATTCTTGAATTTGGGGCGTAAACCTCGAGCGTAAAAACATAAGCACTGGACGTAAAAATGTATGCCCCGGACATTAATTTTATTTATTTATTGGTTTGTCAATCTTTTTTGTTTTAATCATATTTTTTTTATTGGTATAATGATATTTCTCAAATGGTAATTATAGTACTTTTTTTTCTTTATTATTGGCTATTAATCCTTATCTCAAATAAAAATCATAATATATTTTTTTCTATAATATATATTATTTATTAAAATTTATTTGTAAAATCATTAAATGTTTTACTTTTGCTTATTTTGTTAGTAATAAAATTTAAAAATTGAACATACATGATACTATGCCCGTAGATCCATGAAATCTACGTCTCCTATCTCAGGGCTTACGTTTTACCCCGTACGATATAAAACACGTCTCCTCACATTCCCGCCTTTTAAAACACATAATCTGCTCAAATGAGGTGTCAATATTAAGCCAAGAAACATTCATTAGTTGGATTCGCACGCAAAGCATTCTGCTTTTATGATCAATCTCTTGGCCCTCAACGTATTTTTAAGGAAAATAATTTGAAAAATATTCCAATTTTGGCTGAAATTATTGTTATGATACCAAATTTTATGAACGACCTTTTACCCCCTTCACTATTTAATAGTGTATTTTAAAAGTATATATGTTCCCACGTGGACACGTTTTATTTATAATTATGCAATATTTATGATGTCTGCGTGGACACATATATACCTTTAAAATACACTATTAAATAGTGAAGGGGGGTAAAAGATTTTTTCCAAAGTTCGGTATTGTAACAACAATGTCGGCCAAAGTTCGGATATATTTCAGACCTTTTCCCTATTTTTAATAATCACATCTTTGAATATTTATGGAGTATTTATTTTTCTTTCCGTTTATAAAAGAATGATCTAGTTTGATTTGCATCAAACTTAAGAAAATAAAAAGAGATTCAATCTTCTAGTCCTAAATTAAAGTTATGATAAATGTATCAAAATATCTTTTAATCTTGTGATCTTAAATATACTACATGGAAAGCTGAAACTAAAATATTGCCTAAAAAAAAGGGACTAAAATAACCAGGTCATTCTTTATAAAATAGAGGGAGTATTTCTTTCGTCTCATATTAATTGTTAACTTTTATTTTATAAATTAAAATAAAATTAATACTTTTTCTTATTTTAACTTTAATACTATGAGATGCTCTCAAAGTTAATAACATCGTTTACATAACATAAGAATTTAAAGAGTTCCAAGTTCCAACAAGTAATAATTATTGGTTGATGTTATACGATTGCTCAAATATTGTCTGATATTGTTGTTGGGAGGTCAGAAATACTTACTTTGAGAGAAATATTTTTATTAAAAAATTAAGTATTTGACAAATTAGTTAAAAATGCTTTTAAATGATAAATATAACTAATATGATATGAAAAACGTACATTCTATCAAAATACTTACGGGTCAATTTCACCCATTAAGATTTAGCTAAATGGGAAAAGAAATCACTCTATCATTATTAGTCCTATTGACATT
>JAJOOS010009052.1:0-40431 GCA_029582725.1 Solanum chiquidenum
ATTCTTCACTAGGTGTGAGAGTAGATAAACATAGTCTATCCTAACCTCACCTTCATTATAAGTCATTCAAAGAAGACAACAACCAAGCATAACACATAAAGTCTCTACACAAGGTCACCTTTCATGCTCTTAGACCATACAAAAATTCACAACATATCACATTACCTTCACATAATCAACATTACTCAAAACAACAATAATCCGACTTTGCCTACAAGGCAATGATCACAACATGCTTATAAAGTAAACACCTCCCCACTTTCAAAGGGATCAAACCTCACAATTCTAACATGTACAACATATATATATATATATATATAATACTAGAATCAATAATCTATTCACAACTTCATCATCATCATAAACCTTAGGTCACAATTGCCCATTCCAGGCCAACATCCAATATAACACAATTGACCATCAATTCCTCATAATTCAATATAGAACAATACATAAATCAATTGCCCATAACAATCTACACATTAATATCACATTATTAGCTCATAATCAATAGACCCACTTTAGACCCAAAAATTAGGATTTCAAGATATGCAAGGGTTCATGGAGTTTTTTTTATCTTAAAACCATCAATATTAACATAAATCATTATGTGAAATACTTTCATGCAAGGACCCAAGCTTATAATTGAAATTGGTTTTTTTAGTGTTTTTGAAAAACATTGAAATCACTTTAATTTGGCTCTTTGATTGAAAGGAGAATCAAAGATAAAATCCCTATACCTTTTTGATTAATTTCCTTAGGAATTTGAAGGAGAAATCAGTAGGAACCCATCCCCCTAGCTTGAAGCTTCATCAATCTCTTCCATGGAGTTTTAGAGAGAGAATTCATTTGAGAGGGAAGGGTGAATTTGAATAATGAGGTCTAATTCTAGGTTAAAGAGTTTTAACTAACTTAAAATACCCAAAAATAGGTAAAATAGTCGTCTAGGGTATAATTAGAACGTGGGGTCCACACTTGGCTGAAACTTGGCAGTGAAGCAAGGCACCAATCGATAGCCACCATTGACGGACTGTCAATGCATTTGCGGACCATCCTGGTAGGTCGTCGTTTGGGACAGAGGCTCAACATTTGGGGGCTAAGCTCCCACAACTAAGTGTGGAGTTACGCCCCCCATTGACGGGGCGTCAATGGACTGACGAGGCATCACTCTGGGCGTCAAACAAGACTGCCAACACACTGCCTAGGCAGCCTTTTTATGCCAACATTTGGGTCCTCTCCAAGGACCCTTAGGGTGGTCCTTGGGGAATTGTACCCGGACTTTGGGACCCTAAACATGCCTATTAGGATAGTAGGGTCACCAACATTGATTTTAGACTTCATACGACACATAAAAACATGCAAGACACACTAGAACACACTAGTATGCAAACAACTAGTTTTTGAACGTCTCTTTGACGTTTGACTTCAAACTCAACTAAACTGACCTATAAACTCATTTTCAAACATTTATACAAGTTTATCAACTACTAACACGCATGTGAAGCTCTAATTATCCTATTTCATTTTGAGGGGTGTTAAAATATCCCCCACTTGGGAACATTCGTCCTCGAATGACACTTCAAACATTATAGAGTAAAGAATCTAGGACTAGCATCCCAAAACAAGCATGTAATACCATTACTACAACACACATCAAGGAGGAAACATCAACTCCACATAAAAAGCTTTACAACAAGACTTTCATGCAATTCAAGGAAGTAGAAATAACATCTACCACTCAATATGCACAAAACTTTATAGATGAGGTGTTTAAGATTGGGGATGCAATGGGAGTGAATCCTAGGGAGAAGGCGGAGTTGGTTTCCTACTAGGTCAAGGATGTAGCTCAAGTATGGTTTGAGCAATAGAGGGATGAGAGACCCATAGGGGCTGACCCAATAGATTGGGGAGTGTTTAAGACGGCTTTTCTTGATAGGTTTTTCCCCTTAGAGTTGAGGGAGAAAAAGTTGGTTGAGTTCATGAACCTACGTCAAGGGAATGAGGTTTGGAAAAAAGGGGAAGCTTAGTCCCCGATATGTGGGCCCTTATGAGATTTTGAAGAGAGTTGGAAATGTTGCTTATGAATTGAACTTGCCTAATGAGTTGGATCCGGTTCAGCCGGTATTTCATGTCTCCATGCTCAAAAAGTGTATAGGTGATCCGGTAACCATACTTCCTTTAGAAGGTTTGGGTGTTGATGAGAACCTTTCTTATGAAGAGGTTTCGATTGAGATCCTAGATCGGCAAGTGAAGAAGTTGAGGAATAAAGAAGTAGCTTCCGTTAAGGTTCTATGGTGGAATAATCTAGTTGAGAGTGCTACATGGGAGGCCGAGGTTGATATGAAGTCCCGTTATCCTCATCTCTTTCTTGCTACTCCTATTCTACTTGAGGTAAGTAGTTTCTCTTGAGTTTGTAATGAATTAGGAGTTATTTTTGTTGTGTGATCTTTTGCCATGTTTTCCTCTTATATGGTATAGGTCCATGTGAGAAAGCATGAAGTACTTAATTGAGTCTCTCATGAATTATATGTCCCTCTTGTTGAATTGCGTTAGTATGATGATTGCATAATTTGACTTATGAGGTAATTGATGAGCATGTTTAATTGTGTGTAATGAAAATATATGTTGAATCTCATGTTGTATTTCATTTGGTTATAATGTTGACATGTGTGACCTCATGAGATAAGTTGATGAACATGGTTGAATATGTTGTGACGAAGTAGCACGATGGTTTAACATTGTTGTGTTGAGCTTGCATGATGTGGAGAAGGTGTTCCTCCTATGAAATGTGTATGTGATTGATATGTGTTGTTGATTGAGATGTTATTCTTAACTCTTGTTTCCCCTAGGAGTGATTAAAGTGTCATTCGAGGACGAATGTTCCTAGGGGGGGATATTGTAACACTCCGAAAATCTAACGACCTAAGCTAGAGCCTAAATGATGACTAATGACTTAATGAGAGTAGAAATGATGTTTCAAGACCTAATTTAATGTAACTAAATTGGTAAGGAAGTGTTAGTGCATAAACGTCAAGAAACGACCATGGTCCGGAAACTAGTGAGGTGCTAGGTCTTGTGAATTGCCCTTAAGAGTGTCGTAGGTGGACTAAAGTTTGTAGAAGGGTTTAAATATGTAAATTTGCATGTTTAGGGTCCAAGCGTCCGGGTACGACTCCCCAAGGACCACCCAAGGGGTCCTTGAGGAGGACCCAAAACTTGGAACCAAAAAGAAGTAGAAGCTGTCCAAAACAGGTTGGACTCACAAGGGGCAAACCACGACGCGTAGGTTGAATCATGCTCCGTG
Organism: Solanum chiquidenum; assembly: GCA_029582725.1. Lineage (NCBI taxonomy): Eukaryota > Viridiplantae > Streptophyta > Magnoliopsida > Solanales > Solanaceae > Solanum > Solanum chiquidenum. The sequence continues at coordinate 3,305 of JAJOOS010009052.1, forward strand.
GAAGGGAGTCATGAGTCCACACTTAGAATCCTCCAAGTGGCCTCCAAAACAACCCCCTCAGTCCCAAACCACGAGAATGCAGTACGGTCCGTATACCAACTCACGCTCCGTAGAAGGGTCTCATAAGTTGAGATTTAGTCTCCTCACCAAGACCCTTGTATGCGCCCTCTCAGTAACAAACCACGAGTGGCCAGCATGGCCCGTGGTTCAATCCACGCCCCGTGGACGGGGACTCGTGGATGGCACTCGAGCTCACTGCCTTCACACGGTTTAAGTGGGGGTAGGTTAGTAATTTACTAATTAAGTGCTTAAGGGTTAAAAACGGTTATAAATAGTTATATTAGGCACATTAGGGTATTATTAAGTAATAACCTAGTCTTCCACCTTATATCTCCAAATCATAAAAATCAAAACCCACTTCTCTGTAAACTCTCTCTCTCTAAAGACTCTAGAAGAAGAAGATTACATTGGAGCTAGGGTTTCAAGGTTTCTTTCCAAATTGCTTGGAGTTTCTCCATTGATTCTCAAGGAATCAACTAAGGTATGGTTTCTCTTCACTCTTGGGATCTTTTCCCCAAGAGGCCCTCTCAAAATTGGATTTCAAAGTTCCCCAAATTCTAGGTTTTCTCTCAATTTCGTGGGTCACTTTACAAATGTGTTTTCATTGAATTATAATGATTAATTATGGTTGTATATGATGATTTGTGGATGAATTAATGTTATGTTTATGGTTTTTGAACAAATCCCCACAAGACCCATCAATTCCCCTTCTTTCTCACTTTAAACCCTAGTATGACTTTAATGGTGAATGAAGGATGAGAATCTAATATAAAATTGTGGAATTCATTATGGTATTATGATGTTTCTCTATATGACGAATGATTATCATTGAATTAGGGTTGAATCTTGATGTGATCCTTGAAGTCCATGAAGGAATATTGTTGAATTGAAGAATGCTTATATATTGAATTGTTGATCCACTTATGGTGGAGGTGCTACTTGATTATGAATTGTTATGTTTCCTCTTCCCTACAACCCTAAATTGTTGACAAGTATGCTATGATACAAACATGAATGTTAAGCTATGATTATGGTAGTGTTGGTATGATGAATAGAAGGTAAATCTCATGAACACTATATGACTATGTTATGAATGAACATTATTATATGTTGATGGATCTACGATGAAAAGGTTATTCTCATCTTAGAACTTGTGAGCTATATGATAAATGATGGGTTGAACCCCTAATGCACTCCTTATTGAATTAATGTGTAAGTAAAGGCATTTACTACTTTAAAAAGGGAATTGTCCTTAGCACCGAGTGAACATGAATATGAGATGGAAGCTTTTACGTTAGCAAGTCCGGGTTCCCAATATATATTTTGTCTCATGAGAAGGAAACCCTGTGCATTTAGTAAGTCTGGGTTTCTAGTAGCAATCTCCTTGTTCCTTAACTATGTTTGCCCACATAGGTATTAGCTAGTGGATCCACCTAGATGCTATTATGTTAGTTCTACCTTGGCAAGTGGAACACTGTCTTTTCGGTGTGGGAGTAGAACACCGGATTCCATGAAGCTCACATGGTCTATGTCGGTTATTGCTAATATCCCTATGCTTCAAGAAGATGATCTAATATATGAATGTGACTTATGTAAATGACCTATGAACTCTAACTAGAACTACTTGAGGGATACTACTTAGTATAGGTGAGGGTATGGGACTTTACCTATGCATTGCACAAGTGGGTTCTTTGAGGAGTTCTTGTGTGAGTCCTTTATATATGGTAAGGTATTAATTATGTTAAGGTTGTTTTCACCTATTATGATGTTGATTATGTACGTGACTATACTTCTGTCTTGTTGATAGCTTTACTTAGTATATATGGGGGTATGGGACTTCATATGTACATTGCACATGTGAACTTGAAAAGGGGGCCATGGGTGGTGTCTTATGATGGTATGATGTAAATGGAACCAAAATATGTAAGGTATGGGCTATGTATTCTTGTTATGATCATGAATGTCTCTTTACCTTGTAATGTGGATTGGCTAAATGTTCCTTGAATATGCATTATGGTTTCTAACTTGAAATAGCATGTTTTCAACTAAAGGTCCCTTTTGTGCATGATCTAAATGGTTTTAATTGCATGGCTTCCATACTTAATACAATTGATTGTGCTAACCCATATTTCTTCATTTTTCTACTAAGTGTAGGTTCTGGAAAGTGATTGTGCTACTAAGAGACTCAAGCTTGGACTTAGACTTTCTCCAAGACTTTTTGGTATGTCCTCAAGTTCCGAGGATACACATTATGACACTTATGTCCCTTATGACAATCAAAGTCATTTCTCATCAAAGCAAACGGAAGACTTTCTAGACTTTGTCTCAAACCATCTATTACAACTTTATAGAATAAACTCTTGGGACACAGCCCATACAATAGTTTCAACATGAATAATAAAGGCATAAAGGTAAGTGGGTTTCTTCCTCGAAGCTATGAGGACTCACCAAGATCTTCAACTCTTCTAAGCCTTTGGAACCTAGCCTTCAAACGAACTCAATCTCCAAGACCCTACATTTGGTTAGAATGTAGACAATATGCGTTAGTGCAAAAAGGTACTAAGTATGAAAGCTAGAATACATCATAAGAGCATCTCGAATGGTTAGTAAACATAAGACATAAGCATACGAGATAATAACAAGTCATAACACAAGCATTATAGTCATTTACATGGTCTCCAACATAAGCATCATAAAGTATAAGTCAACATAAGAAATAATAATGATCATAGGAGACAAGACATAATAAATACAATAAACTCTTGGTCATCTTTAACCTCGTAGTCTAAGTGCATAGTCAACTCTTAAGTCTTTTTACCACAAGGACACCACACTTCTAGGTAAACTCAAGGCACCCTTGTGCAATGAATAAAGGGCATCCCATAATACCCTTCACACTAAGAATTACCTTGAAGTCCTCCTAGTCATATGCACCCTCCTTTGGTATCACTATTGACTTACTTCAAGTAGACAAGGATACTATTATCTTTAGTCAATCATATCTTAGAAGACATCCATGGCAACTCTCTATCAAGCCTAACTCATGTAAGACAACACTTATAAGGTAACCTTTAGTCATACTTGTGCTAGGCATGAGTAGCATCCCATAATACTACTCCTACTAAGTACTCATTTAGGTCACCATACTCATGTTCCTTAATTAGAGACTAGCCCTTCTTTTCAAAGTATGGGAACTCTAGGATGACACTTTACTAAGTCCATCTTAGTCCCTTCTTGTTTGAACTCTAAGAGATACTATCCTAGGTACATCTAGTTCATCATGTTTGAACTCTTGGAGATGCTACTTAAAGCATGATCTTAGTTCATTATAAGGTTGAACCCTATGAGATACTTCTTTTAGAATGTCTAGGTTCATTATCATTATGGACTCTATGAGGCCCTACTCAAGCATATCTAAGTCCATTATTACTTTTGAACATTATGAGGTACTTTACTAACTTGTCTTAATCCCTCATTACTTAGAATTCTAGGATATACTACATTGAGTACATCTTAGTTTATTAAGGTTGAACTCTAGGAGATGCTACTTAAAGCATACTCTTAGTTCAATTAGTTGGGTCTCTAGGAGATGCTCCTTCAAGCATAATCTTAGACCATTACTTGCATTGGACTCTAGGAGATGCTACATTATGCATAATCTTAGGCCATGAGGTTTGAACTCTAGGAGATGCTACATTTAGCACAATCTTAGTTCATTACTAATCTTGTTTAATTGGGATATAGCCTTAACCGACATAAGAACATATGATCTCTCATGGTGTTACCCACATCATCAAGGATTAGTCCACTTGCCAAGGTGGAACCGGTTTTTTAGCTTAGTCGGATCCACTAGCTAACTTCCTACGGGGCATGTAGTTAAGGGATACGGAGATTGCTACTAGAAACCCAAACTCCACTAGGTGAGGTTTCCATCTCATGAGACACACTTGGGGAAATCAATACTCTTCTACGTGAGAGATCCCTTGTGGGAAGCCCAAACTAACTATGTGGGAACCTCCATGAAAGCCCAAACTCATCTAAGTGGGAACCTCCATTCTCATTTCAATATCCTCTCGGTTCTAGGCATAAATCCCACAAGATAATCATTAAGTCTGTACTAGGACTCAAGTAAATGGAAAGGTGTTGTTGACCACTAACCCATGCTAATACATATTTTAGACAATTTGTGAGCAACAATCACAATCCATGACCTAGGTATAAAGGCTCTCTAGCCTTAGGTTCAATTAGTTAGGAGAAGTCCTTCAACCCTAGAACCATTACTATGTGAGAGGTCTTTCATGTTAAGGTCATATTCATACCTAGCATCATGTCTAGAATTCTTCATTAGGCAAGTATATCATTATGAGGGTCATTGGTGCAGGTCGAAATTTTTTTGAGGTGTTTTTTGTATTGTTGGTGTGTTTCTTGATTTTTCAGTCTTTTTGAGGCATTTACGTACTATTCGGTCATTTTCAGGCAGTTACAAAAATAAGTAAAGTTTTGTTCTGTTATTCGTCACGATATTCTAAAGTCAATGGTGCAAGTCTTAAATTTTTTGGAGTCATTTTTTGTATTGTTTATGTGTGTTTCTTGATTTTTTGGTCATTTTGGGTCATTTACGCAATATTCGAACATTTTTGGACAGTTACGAAAAGAAGTAAAGTTTTGTTCTCTTATTCGTCACGATGTTCAAAGGTCATTGGTGCGAGTCAAAAAAAATTTGAGAAGTTTTTTGAATTGTTTATGTGTGTTTCTAGATTTTTTGATTATTTTGGGGCATTTACGTATTATTCAGCCATTTTTAGGCAGTTATGAAATGAAGTAAAGTTTTGTTCTCTTATTCGTCACGATATTCTAAGGTCATTGGTGCAAGTCGAACTGTTTTTTGAGGAATTTTTTGTATTGTTTATAAGTTTTTCTTGATTTTTCTGCCATTTTGGTGCATTTATTTAATATCCGGCCATTTACGAAAAGAAATAAAGTTTCGTTCTCTTATTCGTCACGATAGTCTAAGGTTATTGGTGCAAGTCAAAAAAAAATTGAGGCGTTTTTGGTAATCTTTATATGTGTTTCTTGATTTTTTTGCCATTTTGGGGCATTTACATAATATTCGGCCATTTTTGGGAAGTTACAAAAAGAAGTAAAGTTTTGATCTCTTATTCGTCATGATATTCTAATGTCATTGGTGTAAGTCAAAATTATTTTGAGGCCTTTATTTCTATTGTTTATGTGTGTTTCTTGATATTTTGGCCATTTTGGGGCATTTACGTAATATTCGGCCATTTTCGGGCAATTACGAAAAGAAGTAAAGTATTGTTCACTTATTCATCACGATATTCTAAGGTCATTGATGCAAGTCAAAAAAGTTTGAGGCATTTTTTGTATTGTTAATGTGTGTTACTTGATTTTTCGGCCATTTTGGGGCATTCACGTAATATTCGGCCATTTTTTTACAGTTACAAAAAGAAGTAAAGTTTTGTTCTGTTATTCGTCACGATATTCTAAGGTCATTAATGCAAGTCAAAAAAAAATTGAGGCGTTTTTTGTATTGTTTATGTGTGTTTCTTGATTTGTTGGCCATTTTGGGGCATTCACGTATTGTTCGACCATTTTCGTTTAGTTACAAAAAGAATTAAAGTTTAGTTCTCTTACTCTTCACGATATTCTAGGGTCATTGGTGTAGGTCGAAATTTTTTTGAGGCGTTTTTTGTATTGTTTGTGTGTTTCTTGATTTTTCAGTCTTTTTGAGGCATTTACGTAATATTCGGTCATTTTCAGGCAGTTAAAAAAATAAGTAAAGTTTTGTTCTGTTATTCGTTACGATATTCTAAGGTCATTGGTGCAAGTCTGAAATTTTTTGGAGTCATTTTTTGTATTGTTTATGTGTGTTTCTTGATTTTTTGGTCATTTTGGGTCATTTACGTAATATTCAGATATTTTCGGACAGTTACTGTTGTGCCGTAATTTTACTAAACTTTAGAAAAATTACTTTTTGAAATGTTCTAAGTATAAAACAATTCGAGAAAAATACTTAGAAAAAGTCGCCACTTAATTTTTTAAAGAAATTAAGAAAACTTATAATTTTCAAAGATTTAAACAAAAAAAATCATTTGAAAATACCAAAGAGGGTTCGGGGTTCAATTTACACTTCTAGAAGGGTTTAAGCATTCGAAGTGCCCGCTAACATGCGGTTGACCTGCGATTTGACTAAAATATATTTGACTATTTTTTAGAAAAAATAATAATTTAACATAAAAAATAATAATAATTTACACTATTCGATTAACTTTGAAAAAATAATTAAATAAATGACACATTTTATTATTTATTTATTTATTTATTTTTTCAAAAAAAAAGGGACCTAACTTGTTAGATTTGAATTAAAGAGAAGTGCTTAGAATTTTAACAAACTAGATTAATTAAAATTTATTTGACTCATAATAATTTGAACCAATTTAGTCGATAAACCAAGAAATCATTTTAAACTAATTAAAGACAAATGAAAGTGTTAACTAAAAACATATTTAAATATGTAAAAAATACAAGAGTTGATAAAATTGAAATTTTATTAAAATCTAACATAAAGAATATAGTTCATCTTTTGGGGATTTAATTAAGTTAACTAACAATTTTAAAGTTAGAGTTAAATAAAATTAGTTAGACAGAATCAAAACAATTAAGAGAGTAAAAGAGAGAATGAAATTGGGCCCTTTTTGGGCCAACTTTGCTGCAAGTTTTTGGGTTTTAACCCAATCCCATTTTTGTATACATTGACTGCATATCAGTGTATATCAACGTGTATATCAGCTTTTTTCGTGTATCTCCTGCTTTTGAGCACCTGTATTTTACCTCATCTCTGTATTTTCGCATTTGTGACTTGTAATTCGCTGTATAATATACAATATGTATACATCCCATTTCTTGGGCTTTTAACCATTTATGAACTAATTTCCAGTAGTGTTGGATCTCCGGGACCTGTAACAACTTTCGAAGATATATGGGGATGACTCGGAGAACAAATGAATTTTGGGCCTTTAGGGCCCTCTCGAAATGCGAAGGAAAAAGGGAGTCCATTGGGCTCCATCCGAGGTGGATTTCACAACAAACAAACAAAAAAGAACTATATTAGCATGAAAAAAACAACATTTAGATAAATAAAGAAAACACGTTAACTAATTCGCAACATTCATTGAAATCTTCATGAAAATATGTATTATCATAATAAGGCAAAGTTGATTATGAGAATGCACATGGCTAGAAACCAAAGGCAAACTTGACTAATTATACAAATGAAGGAGGGGCAATTTGACCAATGGTTGTTCTCCATCTCAAACTCAAATTTGGGAAAATGTAAATGAATATTCATTTACATACCGCATACACATAACAATAAATGAGACCAAAACATATAAGCACATGTCATTGAATTAGCTCAGGCCAATATTTTAACAAAGATTCATAAACAAACAAATAGCATGACTGAGATTTTCTTTACTCGAAGAAAACTGGACATTTGCAGATAACCAGGCAAACAAAATTGATCAAGAAAATCGTATTCATAATCACACATCATTTTATGCTACATTAATTAGGCACCAAAATGCATTCAATTTAAAGGAAGGAAGAAACCCATCTCAAACAATATTTAAACTTACTTTCATCTACTAATAACAAAATGCCAAGAGATTGGCTGCACTAAAGTTGAAACAGAGAGCTATCAATTATGTCTGGGTTACATATAAATTCATGTGATTATTCAAAAATAATTATTGCATAGATTAGGAAAAAGAAACGTACATCAACACTTAGAATTTCAAAATAAAGTGCAGAACATGGATTTCAAGAAATTAACCAAGCTTGAGGTGACTACAAGTATAAAGATCATAAACTTACTCCAAATAAAATATTAGCTAATAGTAACACTACTGGACGTCGGTCTTTCCTCCGAGGTTAAGCACTTTTAAACTTTCATGGTAACTATCATTTTGACATTCCGAAAAAGTTAAATATAGATAGGAACGCTCTTTGACAAATTCCTAAATATTGAGACATGCTATGAATATGAAGGACTCAAACAAGAAGCAGAAACCATGGCGTAGAGCAACAACACTTTAGAATTCCAGCAGGAAACAGAACAAAATTAACAGAAGTAACATTAGAAATAGAGAGGGGCTAACAGGAAGAAACCAAACCTCGAAACTAAATGAAACCAATCATACTTAAGATGAGAACGAAATCAAATGGCCATAACATCCATTTGAACGGAACGATCACGACCCCAAATCATGAAACTAAGCAACCATTAATTCATGACAAGAGAAACTAAAATCTGAAAAGGAAGGTTACCTTTTCAGGGGTAGCGAACTGAGACGACAAGTGAGTTGGAGCGAACTATATCACCACTATTTCGGAAAACTCCGAGGATTCCGACAAGTTTCCAGCAACCCACAAGGAAACGAAAAAATAATAATATGTTTAATGGGTATTTCTTGTGTGACATTTTTAACTTGTAATTCTTTCACTCTATTAATTTTCTTCCCCCCCCCCCCTCCAACACATTAAAGAAGATGGAGGTTTATATAGAGGAAATTTGGGGTCGATTTAAGGGGGAAATCGGGTGCAATTTTGAATGGATTTGAATTCGAAATTCAAATTCTTCTTAAGAGATAAGGTTGCCAGCCAAGAATTGCTCCAACTCTCAACAGCTTGGAAGGATGGTCGTCCGATCTTGGAGTAAGGAAGGAGAATATATGAGATTGAGACACCTGGATTCTCCAACGGCTCCTGGTACGAAAAGATAAGGAGAGAGGAGAGGACGACACAACTGGATGCGCGTCTCGAGGTCGCGATTTGCTGCTGATTTTCTGGGTTTGCAGCATGATTTACTCGTTGTTCTCACGAGGATGATGCAGGGGTGGGTCAAGTCGCGTTTTGGTATTATTGTATGTATTGTGGCTGTATGTATTGTATTGTTGGATATTTTTGTTAAGAGTGTTGGAGGGTTGATGGGCCTCTTTGTATTGAAGGGTTTTGGGCTGATTGGAATTGATTTGGGCCAAGAATAATGGGCCAAAGTTTGGCTCAAGATTAGAGGTGGAAATTGGTTAAGTCTTGGAATTTAAGAAATAGCCAAATTGAGTTTAATTTAAGATGAATTAATATTAATTAATTAACGAGCTTCTTAATCTTAACGAAATATGATAAATAATTCTATTATAAAATAATTAATTTAATTACAAACTAATTAACTCAAAATTATAACTATAGCTTAAAGTAAATTAATAAAATATTTAACTAAAATATAAAATCTTTGTGATGATTTTCAAATATTTATAAAATAACGGGATTGTAAAAATATACATATTTATTATTTAAAATTATTAAAAATGACAAAATTACTCTAAAAATAACTTGAAAAATATTTCATATTTCATAAAAGCTAATTAATTCAATTATAACCATCACTTTAAAATACACTACAAATATAATATCTTTTGAGATGATTTTCAAATATTTATAGGATATACTTATTTCATACATAGTTATATAAAACATATATATTATTAAAAAAATACAAAAAGTGATAGACTATTTAAAAACTTGCAAAAAAATATTTTTATGAAACTAATTATTTTAAATCGTTTGAAATTGAAGAAGCTCGATGATTAATCTATAATGTGGAGGTCCAAAATTTGGTGTCAACAGTTACGAAAATAAGTAAAGTTTTGTTCTCTTATTCGTCACGATATTCAAAGGTCATTGGCGCGAGTCAAATTTTTTTTGAGACATTTTTGAATTGTTTATGTGTGTTTCTAGATTTTTTGATAATTTTGGGGCATTTACGTAATATTCAACCATTTTTGGGCAGTTACGAAAAGAAGTAAATTTTTGTTCTCTTATTCATCACGATATTCTAAGGTCATTGGTGCAAGTCAAATTTTTTTTGAGGAATTTTTTGTATTGTTTATAAGTATTTCTTCATTTTTCTGTCATTTTGGAGCATTTACTTAATATTCGGCTATTTACGAAAAGAAGTAAAGTTTCGTTCTCTTATTCGTCATGATAGTCTAAGGTTATTGGTGCAAGTCAAAAAAAATTTGAGGCATTTTTGGTAATCTTTATATGCGTTTCTTGATTTTTCGGCCATTTTGGGGCATTTACATAATATTCGGCCATTTTTGGAAAGTTACAAAAAGAAGTAAAGTTTTGTTCTCTTATTCTTCATGATATTCTAAGGTCATTGGTGTAAGTTGAAAATATTTTGAGGCCTTTATTTCTATTGTTTATGTGTGTTTCTTGATTTTTCGGCCATTTTGGGGTATTTACGTAATATTCGGCTATTTTCGGGCAGTTACAAAAAGTAGTAAAGTTTTGTTCTGTTATTCGTCACGATATTCTAAGGTCATTGGTGCAAGTCAAACTTTTTTGAGGCGTTTTTTGTAATTTTTATGTTTGTTTCTTAATTTTTTGGCCATTTTGGAGAATTTACGTAATATTCGGCCATTTTTGGGCAGTTACGAAAAGAAGTAAAGTATTATACTGTTATTCGTTACGATATTTTAAGGTCATTGGTGCAAGTCTAAATATTTTTTAGGCGATTTTTGTATTGTTTATGCCTGTTTCTTGATTTTTCGATAATTTTAGGGTATTTACGTAATATACAGCCATTTTCAGACAGTTACGAAATGAATTAATTTTTTTTCTCTTATTCGTCATGATATTCTAAGGTCATTGGTGCAAATCGAAATTTTTTTGAGGTGTTTTTTGTATTGTTTATGTGTGTTTCTTGATTTTCGGGTATTTTGAGGCATTTACATAATATTTGGCCATATTCGGGCAATTAGGAAAAGAAGTAAAGTTTTGTTTTGTTATTCCTCACGATATTCTAAGGTCATTGGTGCAAATGAATTTTTTTTTAGGCATTTTTTTTATTGTTTTTGTCTGTCTTTATTTTTAGGCCATATTGGGGTATTTACGTAATATTCAACCATTTTCTGCAGTTATGAAAAGAAGTAAAGTTTTGTTCTCTTATTCGTCACGATATTCTAAGGTCATTGCATTGGTGCAAGTCAAAAAAAATTTGAAGCGTTTTTTGTATTGTTTATGTGTGTTTCTTGATTTTTCGGCCATTTTGGGGCATTTACGTAATATTCAGCCATTTTTAAACAGTTACGAAAAGAAGTAAGGTTTTGGTCTCTTATCTGCACGATATTCTAAGGTCATTGGTGCAAGTAGAAGTTTTTTGAGGCATTTTTTGTATTGTTTATGTGTTTCTTGATTTTTTGGTCATTTTGGGGCATTTACGTAATATTCGGCCATTTTCGGGCAGTTACGAAAACAAGTAAACTTTTGTTCACTTATTCGTCACGATATTCTAAGGTCATTAGTGCAAGGCGAAATTTTTTTGAGGCGCTTTTATATTATGTATGTGTTTTTTTTTATTTTTTGATCATTTTAGGGCATTTACGTAATATTCAACCATTTTTGGGTAGTTACGAAAAGAGGTGAAGTTTTGTTCTTTTATTCGTCACGGCATTCTAAGGTCATTGGTGCAAGTCAAAATTCTTTTGACGTATTTTTTGTATTGTTTATGTGTGATTCTTGATTTTTCGACCATTTTGTGGCATTTACGTATTATTCGGCCATTTTCGGGAAGTTACAAAAAGAAGTAAAGTTTTGTTCTCTTATTCGTCACGATATTCTATGGTCATTGGTGCAAGTCGAAATTTTTTTGAGGCATTTTTTGTATTTTGTATGTGTGTTTCTTGATTTTTTGGCCATTTTAAGGTATTTACGTAATATTCGGTCATTTTCGGGCAGTTACGAAAAGAAGTAAATTTTGTTCTCTTATTCATCACGATATTCTACGGTCATTGGTGCAAGTCGATTTTTTTTTGTATTGTTATGTGTGTTTCTTGATTTTCAGCCTTTTGAGGGCATTTATATAATATTCCGCAATTTTCGGGCAATAACGAAAATAAGTAAAGTTTTGTTCTCTTATTCGTCATGATATTCTAAGGTCATTCGTGTAAGTTGAAATTTTTTTGAGGCGTTTTTTGTATTGTTCATGTGTGTTTCTTGATTTTCCACCATTTTGGGGCATTTACGTAATATTTGGCCATTTTCGGGCAGTTACAAAAAGAAGTACAAATCTGCTCTCTTATTCATCACGATATTCTAAGGTCATTGGTGCAATTTGAAATGTTTTTTAGGCGTTTTTGCTATTGTTTGTGTGTTTATTGATTTTTTGGCCATTTTAGGGCATTTACGTAATATTCTGCCATTTTCAGGCAGTTACGAAAAGAAGTAAACTTTTGTTCTCTTATTCATCACGATATTCTAAGGTCATTGGTGCAAGTTCAAACTTTTTTGAGGCGTTTTGGTATTATTTATATGTGTTTCTTGATTTTTTGATCATTTTAGGGCATTTACGTAATATTCAACCATTTTTGGGTAGTTACGAAAAGAGGTGAAGTTTTGTTCTTTTATTCGTCACAGCATTCTAAGGTCATTGGTGCAAGTCAAAATTCTTTTGACGTATTTTTTGTATTGTTTATGTGTGATTCTTGATTTTTTGGCCATTTTGTGGCATTTACGTAATATTCGGCCATTTTCGGGCAGTTACAAAAATAAGTAAAGTTTTGTTCTCTTATTCGTCACAATATTATATGGTCATTGGTGAAAGTCGAAATTTTTTTGAGGAGTTTTTTGTATTTTGTATGTGTATTTCTTGATTTTTCGGCCATTTTGGGGTATTTACGTAATATTCGGCCATTTTTGGGCAGTTACGAAAAGAAGTAAATTTTGTTCTCTTATTCTTCACGATATTCTACGATCGTTGGTGCAAGTCAATTTTTTTTGTATTATTTATGTGTGTTTCTTGATTTTCAGCCTTTTTGGGGCATTTACATAATATTCCGCAATTTTTGGGCAGTAACGAAAAGAAGTAAAATTTTGTTCTCTTATTCGTCATGATATTCTAAGGTCATTGGTGCAAGTCAAAAAAAATTTGAGGCGTTTTTTATATTGTTCATGTGTGTTTCTTGATTTTTCCGCCATTTTGGGGTATTTAGGTAATATTTGGCCATTTTAGGGCAGTCACAAAAAGAAGTAAAAATTTACTCACTTATTCATCACGATATTCTAAGGTCATTGGTGCAAGTTGAAATTTTTTTGAGGCATTTTTGGTATTGTTTATGTGTGTTTGTTGATTTTTCGTCCATTTTAGGGCATTTACGTAATATTCGGCCATTTTCGGGCAGTTACAAAAAGAAGTTAAATTTTGTTCTCTTATTCATCACGATATTTATGGTCATTGGTGCAATTTGAAATTTTTTTGAGGCATTTTTTAAATTGTGTATGTGTGTTTCTAGATTTTTCAGACATTTTAGGGAATTTACGTAATATTCGGCCATTTTCGGGCAGTTACAAAAAGAAATAAATTTTGTTCTCGTATTCGTCACGATATTCTATGGTCATTGGTGGAAGTCGAAATTTTTTAGAGGCGTTTTTTTATTGTTTATGTGTATTCCTAGATTTTTCTAACATATTGGATCATTTACGTAATATTCGATCATTTTCAGGCAGTTACGAAAAGAAGTAAAGTTTTGCTATCTTATTCGTCACGATATTATAAGGTCATTGGTGCAAGTCAAAAAAAATTTAAGGCGTTTTTTTGTATTGTTTATGTGTGTTTCTTGATTTTTCGGCCATTTTGGGGCATTTACGTAATATTCGGCCATTTTTGGGTAGTTACGAAAAGAAGTAAAGTTTTGTTCTCTTATTCGTCACGATATTGTAAGGTCTTTGGTGTAAGTCGAAATTTTTTTGAGGCGTATTTTGTATTGTTTATGTGTGTTTCTTGATTTTTTGTCTATTTTGGTGTATTTACGTAATATTCGGCCATTTTTGGGCAGTTACGAAAAGAAATAAAGTTTTGTTCTCTTATTCGTCACGATATTCTAAGGTTATTGGTACAAGTAGAAACTATTTTGAGGCATTTTTTGTATTGTTCATGTGTGTTTCTTAATTGTTCGTCCATTTTGGGGCATTTACGTAATATTCGGCTATTTTCGAGCAGTTACGAAAAGAAGTAAAGTTTTGTTCTCTTATTCGTCACGATATTCTATGGTCATTTGTGCAAGTCAAATTTTTTTTGAGGCGTTTTTGGTATTGATTATGGGTGTTTCTTAATTTTTCGACCATTTTGGGGTATTTACGTAATATTCGGCCATTTTCGGGCAGTTACGAAAATAAGTAAAGTTTTATTCTCTTATTCGTCACTATATTCTAAGGTCATTGGTGGAAGTCGAAATTTTTTTGAGGCATTTTTTGTATTGTTTATGTGTGTTTCTTGATTTTTCAGCCATTTTAAGGCATTTACGTAATATTCGGCCATTTTCGGGCTGTACGAAAAGAAGTAAAGTTTTGTTCTCTTTTTCGTCACGATATTCTAGGTCATTAGTGTAAGTTGAAATTTTTTTGAGGTGCTTTTTGTCACACCCCGAGCCTACACCCCGGACGTGGCTGACACTCGAGAACCATTGATGGCCCCAAGCGAACCCTTGGCCTGACTTACTTACTCAGTGGAAGACTCTAAGCATTATTACAATGATCAAATGTACTTACTCAATTGTTAAATAAAATAACTTAGAATGTTTAAAAGTCAAAATTCAACTTGGCCAAAATGGCAACTCAAGTCTTAACATATGAAATCATAATATAAAGAAAACTGAATTACTAACTCTTTATGAAGCCTCTAAAACAAAGAGGGATGTCGGGACAAGACCCCCGATCATCCTAACAATGAAATATTGAAAGCAAAGCAAAAGGAGTCCTCCAGAATGCATGGAGGCTCACCAACTGACTCTGAGTGCTCAACTTGATCAACGAGGCGCTGAGTGATGATCCTGGTTACCTGCGTCTGCATCATAAGAAGATGCAGGCCAACTGGCATCAGTACATTGAATGTACGAGTATGCGAGTTGGAATGCTAAACACAACATATGCTTGAAAATAATCTGGAAGGAACACTTATCTTGGCTTTACTCACCTCCTGAATAACTTAACTCATTATAAAGCAATAAAGCATATGCAATCTATATAAAGCTTGTAAATATAGTGGAAAACAACTTATTTCGTTAAAGAAAATGCATTAATAAACTCAACTTTACTCATATAATAAGGTAATATAGTTTGTGTGGGAGTTTCTTTAACCGACAACCACCACTATGAGCCTAAGTGGTGATACAACGTCTTGCCCACGCTACCAGAACCGTCTTATACTTTGGTGTCATATAAAACACTTAACTAAGTGGATCCACTAGTCAATGCTAAAAACATCTTAAGGAATCATCTAAAAAGTATGATCCTTTACTACCCATGACGGCTACATGGTTTATAGAGACTTGAGTTAATATGAACTCGCATCCCCATATCGGTTCTCAATACTACTCCCAAAATATACTTAGCTCATATGTTTTTAAAACAAAAACTCTTTCTTTGGTTTGAGATAATTACTCAAAACTTAGCTTAAAAGCTTATCTTGGAATCGATGTTCCCTTTCTTGCTCAAATGTGAAAACATTTCTTAACTTCTGGAAATTTTTAGTTCCCGTATAACTTTTGAAGAAATGAACTCAACTCTTTACTCTTCGCTTAACTTGAAACTTTAGTCTTAAAACAAAGTTAAAACTTTCGTGAAAGACTTTTGAAAACTTTAAAAACTTCTCTTTGACTTACTTCTTAACTTCTAAACTTGACTCTTAACTTTCCTTGAGTTGAAGTATGGATTCAAGGTTCATGATTTCATGTTTATGGATGATTTCATGATGTTCAGATGTACCTAAGAGTGTTGGAATCAACTAAGAACACATAGGTACATTGCTAAGGAACAAGTACAAAAAGATGGAGGACGAATGGGGAAAACTGGCGTCCCTGGGGCTCTGAGAGGCGCGAGGCACAAGCCCTCAGAATTCAGAGTCTGGTCTAGGGCGCGCTGGCTGGCGCGGTGCCCCAAGGGTGAAAATTTAGAAACCCTTTTGGGGCGCGCTGGCTGGCGCGACGCCCCACTCCACCCCTTTCCCCAAGTGCTTGACTACTTTTCTTGCTCATTTTTCATCTCTAAACCCTCTAAACTTCTTTGGTTATTTCCCCAAACATTTAGAATCGACTAAACCATCAAAATACATCAAATTTTACTCAAAATAACACTAATTACATGAAT
Source organism: Solanum chiquidenum (assembly GCA_029582725.1). NCBI lineage: Eukaryota > Viridiplantae > Streptophyta > Magnoliopsida > Solanales > Solanaceae > Solanum > Solanum chiquidenum. The sequence goes on from JAJOOS010009052.1 coordinate 19,589, forward strand.
TAGGATCAAACAACTCCTCAACAATTTCAACGAATCAAGAACTCAAAGGAACTTCAACAAACCCATCAAGAATTAAATTTCTAAACTTTCAAAGACATAATTTCGCTGAAAAAAATCATGATTGGCGCGTGGGTGAACTAACCCAACGCTATGTGATCTCACATACCTCATAGGGGTCACCCCTTGACGAATTCCACAAGCTAAACTCGAACATCCTTGACGATTCTTGATTTCTCTTCTCCTTTCTCCTCTTTTCTCTTTTCTCCAAGCCCTAGCGTGAACTTCAGCTTTTCTAAACTAACTAAAATCTGACTTTACCCCAATTAAACTCCTAAAAACGAATTAAAATAATTGGTAAGCAAAAGAATAAAATGCCCTTTCAAAATTCGATGTAGACTTTCCTTATTCGAACAACCCAACTTCCAAAGGGCATATCTCACTCATACCAACTCAGAATCGCGCAAACTCAGAGGCGTTAGAAAAATTAATCCAAGATATTTCCTACCATATTTAGAAGTACACCTAACTCATCTTGAGCTAGGAGTTATGGCCGTTTGAAGTTGACCAAAACTTAACTTATTCTAACTTAACAAAATTTCCAAATTTTGATTCTTTCCAAAACGACTATTTCCAATTATTAACTCCTTCCTAGTTATTTCAATTTGCGAGATGTTACAATATCTCCCCCTTGGAAACATTCATCCTCGAATGAGATTACTCTTACTAGGTTAAAGGTGTAACATCAATAATTCAGTTCAATCACCGAATAAGCAAATGCAGCACAACATGCCAACTTATAAATAAATACCAAGAAAGGATTAGTACCTTAATTCAAAATTTCTCCGGATTCGAAGAGATGTGGATATATCTTCTTCATATCCTCCTCAGCTTCCCAAGTAGCTTCCTTAACAAATTGGTTCCTTCGAAGGACTTTGATTGATGCTACCTCTTTTGTTCTCAACTTGCAAACTTGACGATCTAGAATCTGAACCGGAATCTCTTCATAAGATAGGTTATCCTTGATCCCAATAACTTCAGTTGGTATGATCAATGAAGGATCACCCATGTACTTCTTCAATATGGAGATGTGAAAGACCGAATGAACCACTGCTAACTCTTGGGGCAGCTCCAACTCATAAGCTACATTGCCAATCCTCTTGGCTATTTGATAAGGTCCAATATACCGAGGGTTATGTTTCCCCTTATTACCAAATCTCAAAACGCCCTTCATGGGTGAAACCTTTAGATACACCCAATCATCTACTTCGAACTCTAACTCCCTTCTCCTAACATCAGTGTAGGATTTCTGACGACTCTGCGCCGTCTTCAACCTCTCTTGAATCACTTTCACCTTCTCCATAGCTTGATGAACTAAATCTGGTCCTATCAACCCAGCTTCACCAACTTCAAACCGTCCAATAGGAGATCTGCATCTTCTCCCATAAAGAGCATCATAATGAGCCATTTGGATGCTAGAGTGGTAACTATTGTTGTAAGCAAACTCGATGAGAGGTAGGTGATCATCCGAATTACCTTTGAAATCGATCACGCACGCCCTCAACATATCCTCTAAGGTCTGAATAGTGCGCTCTGCTTGCCCATCAGTTTGAGGATGAAATGCGGTACTTAAGTTCACCTTTGAACACAAGCCCTTTTGGACCTCTATCTGAAATAATGGACACCAAAACCCCATGAAGTCTTACCACCACTTACAGATACAACTTAGCATAATCTTCTGTTGAATGGGTAGTCTTTACCGGCAGAAAGTGGGCTTATTTTGTCATTCTGTCGACAATCACCCAAATAGAATCATGCTGCCAGCGACACCTTGGTAAACCTGTGATGAAATCCATATTAATCATCTCCCACTTTCATTCTGGAAGTTCTATATTCTGAGCAAAACCACCGGGTCTTTGATGCTCTACTTTAACTTGTTGGCAATTCGGACACTTGGCGACAAATTCTGCAATGCCCTTCTTCATGCTACTCCATCAATAAACTTCTCTCAAATCGCGATACATCTTCGTGGAACCCGGATGAATGGAATATTTGGAGCTATGAGCTTCCTCCATGATCCTCTCTTGGAGTCCATCCACCATTGGTACACACAATCTACCTTGGTATCTTAATACGCCATCTCTCCCTTGTTCAAAAGATAATACTTTTTTCTTATGAACATTTGCCTTCAATTCAAGCAAAATAAGATCTTGGTCTTGCTTTTCTTTCACTTCTGACACTAATAAAAATTCAGCCCCATTCATTACCACTACTCCTCCTTCTGTGGAATCCAGTAGTCGGACTCCTAAGAGTGCAAGTCTATGTACATCTGTCGCTAACTCTCTCTTTCCTTCCTCAACATGGGGGGTACTACCCATAGACAATCTGCTTAAAGCATCAGCAACAACATTTGTCTTACCTAGGTGGTAAAGAATACTCATGTCATAATCCTTGAGTAATTCTAACCACCTCCTTTGTTTGAGATTAAGCTCTTTCTGAGTAAACACATACTGAGGACTCTTGTGATCAGTGAATACATCTACATGAACACCATACAAATAACGACGCCATATCTTCAAAGCAAATACTACATTAGCCAACTCTAAGTCATGGGTTGGGTAGTTCTTCTCATGAACTTTCAACTGTCTGGAGGCATAAGCTATAACTTTGCCATTGTGCATTAACACGTAACCCAAACTAACTTTAGATGCATCACAGTAGACCACAAAGCCTCGCGTACCTTCTAGTAAGGTCAAAACTAAGACAGTAGTCAACCTCTTTTTCAATTCCTGAAAGCTTTTCTCAGAAGCTTCAGACCATTGAAACTTCACTGTCTTCTGAGTCAACTTGGTCAAAGGGGACGAAAAAGATGAGAACATCTCTACGAACCTTCTATAATAGCCAACCAAACAAAAGAAACTCATAATATCAATTGGAGATGTGGGTCTAGGCCAACTCTACACTGCCTCTATCTTTTGGGTATCAACTCTAATTCAATCACCGGAAACTATGTGACCTAAGAACTCCACAGACTCAAGCCAAAACTCACATTTAGAGAAATTAGCATATAACTCATCTTTCAAAGTCTGAAGAACTATTCTGAGATGGCTAGGATGATCTTCTTCATTCCTTGAATAGATTAGTATGTCATTGATGTTAGCATAATCAAGACACAACTTCCAATTCAAGTGTCTACGATTGTACAATAGTAATATAACCCTACCAAATGAGTTGGGGTCGAGTCCCAGGGGAGCGGTTTATGAGAATTAAGAGTTAAGTGCGAATATGCTAGAGTTAACCATAGCTAAAAACATTATCGAGTAAAAACATAATAAATTAAGGGGTTGACATGAATGCCAATTATCAATGGGGGGTTTGTATTCAATTAATGAACAAAATAAGCAAAAATAAGAAGATGCGAATTAGGGAGACGAGATTCTTGGAATGTGATAGGAATATGGGATAAACTACACAATCGGGTAAATGCTATTGATAGTCAATTGCTGAACATTTGTAACTAGGCTAAACTTTAGTGGGGGTAAATTCTCTCTCGAGCAACTTACTCTGAATCAACTCGATTTCTCTAGAACACCGAGTTGACGCTTTTAAGCACAACCTCCATCTTAGCCCATTCACTCTCTCAAGATGAATGTGTGGGAAAAGGCCTAGGATTCAATTTCTCGAGCTGAACCCACGACGACCCAATAACCACTGGCTATCGATTTAGTAGTCTTAGTTTTAAAACCTCTCTGTCGAGCAAGCCAAAAACACTAAGATGAAATCGTATTTGCAACTACAATTCCATTAAGTTCCAACACAACTACTAAACGAAACCACATTTAAACAACAAATAGACTAACAATAAGCAATACCCAACCGGAAATTTAACCCATATTCACAAAATCACACCCCAAGAATTGGGGTTTTAGCTAGACATAGAGAAAAGGAAGAAAATGATACCAAATCGAAGTAACATCAACTGGGTATGATTTATATTCACTTCTAACGAGTCTAGGAAGAATAATCTTCAACACCCACTTCCAATTTCTTGGAATTGGAAGTCTTCAAATCTTCAAAGGCAAAGCAAAAATATTCTCTACTTGAAAACTTAGAAAATAAAATGTTGTCTCTGATATTGCAGCCTAAGATAAAAACACAAACTAGTATTTATAGTTGTAAAAAAAATGTGCTGCAAAGGATCACTCGGCACAGTTAGTCGGGATCGCCGATGCACTCGGCGATCCGCCCTTTTGTTTGCTTCATCGTCTTTCAGCTTTTGCCTTCAACATCTTCGTATTCTGGATCATTGGGTGATATAGTACTGCTTCGCGGAACTGTTTGGTGACGCGCCGACTACTTCCTTTCATCGCTAACTTGATCTTTTCCTTCAGGGCTCAGCACACTGGAACTTTGGGCGAGGTTAAGGTCATTCGGCGATTCGCCTAATGCATTAGGCGATCCTCAGGGCTTCTTTTCTTTGTCTTTTCAGCCGTCTTGTTCCTTTTTTTGCCAAGTAGTGTCCATGCTTTGCCTAAAACTTCAAATACCTGAAACTTAAGGATTTACATCAGTTATTGAGACAAAATATGCATTTAAGGACAATAATTCTATTAAAATAAATCCCTAAATGAGTCCAAATTGTGGACTCATCAACACCCCCAACTTAAATTTTTGCTTGTCCTTAAGTAAAACTGAAGCTCGGCAGTTCAAAATGGATGTCTCGAACAGTGCTACACAAGACTCAATCATGAATGCACGCATAAGACTCAATTTACTCATGCGAAGATCAAATGTGTACTCAAAGTTTCAAGTTGTGACACACCATTATCAAAGAATCTCAAGCTCACCATACTTGCTTCAAATGCAAGTTCAAGCTCAACTAAAATGTTCAAATGCCCTCACACAAAGAATGATTCCATATTCACACACAATGGTTCAACAATTAAAAGTTTCGAAATCAAATGCAATGCTCACACTCACAAAGATGAACATAATGCATGACTTCACCCATAGGTTTGCCCGTATTTTCCAATCAACATTTGCTTCAGCTCACTCAAGATAAAAAAGGTCTTTTCAAGGATTGTAATGAGGTTGAGTGCAAAGGTATGGTCATTTAGGCTCATTGACTTTCATTATCATGAAATGTGGTGCTCACAACACTTCCTTTCCTCTTCTTTCATCATTTATTTTTTGTATGGAGGGGTTCCAATTTTCTCAAAACCATGGGTTAAATGAGACTTTTCTTGCACTTCTTGACTTGCCTTCTCTTTTCACCACACCCCCGACTTAGGTTTTTGGCCTAAATTGGCTATTCAATCTACCACAAATCAAGAGGATTATAGGTAGTGGATTAAGGAAGGTCATGTTTTCATCAAGTTTCTTCCAAAGAAAGGTAAGGCGTAAGGGGTGTTCAAAAGAGGTTCACACACTGACAAGGTAGGCCACAAAAGAGGTATATGTCAAATTGGCTCACACTCTTCGAAGTTGCCTAAGATCATTTCAAGAGATAGCCTTACTTAGTCGACCGTACCAACGGGGCAAATTCTAGGTGTTATCATGCATGGTTCACAGTAAGCTCATCACACAAGGCATTGACACCAAGGTCAAATAAGACTCCACACTTTTGCTAGTGTGCAACGATCATTATAAGAGACTCGATTCGATAATTGGCTAGTCACAACAAGATGCAAAGAGTTCACTTATTTTCTATGCAACTTCATTTGGCCTCATCGCAGCCGAACATTCATGTTTGTTTGATTATGAGCACTATTCAAATCATCGGTATTGATCAAAACTGATACTCAAAGTTTCAAAAGAACAGCCACATTCAACACATACAAGAGGTGGCAATTTTTTTTTGAAAGGGTAAAAAATCTTCAATTAAAAGCAAGGAGCCACAACCTCAAAACTTCCACAAAAAGCAGTGTAACATAGCATAAGGCCCACATAGATAAACAAAACAAATATGCACAAACGTGGGTCTCACCCCACCACAAGTGAAAAATATTTGTCCTCAAAATGCAAATAAAAATTATCCAACAGTGAAATAAAGCAAAACAGAGAGGGAGGTAAATAGGGGATCCTATCTAAGCAGTCGCTCCATCTATCTGGGCATCAGCCCGATGTATCGGTCTAGACTTGGGTCTCAGTCAGGTTCTCATCTGTAGCTCCCTCAGTCTCCTCAAGCATCTCCTCATCATTCTCTGCCTCTACCTCATAATCGATCGGCTATCTGCTCCATCCTATCCTCATGTCCGGCGGTGGTTGGAGGCATTTTGGGCACAACTGGAATCTCCACTATTCCAAAGACCATGGACATATCGGTGGACTTCAAGTAGTCCACATCTTTCCTCAGCTCAACAATGACAGTTTTTAAAGCAGTCACCTCCTCGGTGGCTCCTTGACCACGCTCACACGCTGCTATCCTTGCCGCAAGGGTATCAATGGCAGCGCTTAATGGTGTCATATCATCAGTCAAAATAGCCTAAATTATGTCAGGAATGGAGGTCTCAAGCCTGGCTGCCCTACGATCCGCAAAATAGGCAAGCTGTCCCATTCGAAGTAATGACGCCTAGGTGATCAGAGTCCGGGAGACAGCAGCAACAACAGGTCTAGGAGGCAGTACAACAACAGAAGAACTAGGGGCATCAGAAGATACAACACAAGGTGTACCTGAAGGCCCAGGGGCCGAAGTAGGCAAAGATGCTGTTGCAAGTGATAATTTTGTGTCTACAATCGGGGAAGAATCCACCGTGGCTGCCTTCTTCTTCTGTTCATCTTGGTCCTTTAAATATTCTGCCTTAATCCATCTGATATCGGTAGAGGATGTGGGAATCACTTTCACATATTTGTTGGCATCTCTAGGCACCCGAGCTCGTCTGCACAACTCGGTGATCAATACCGGGAAAGGAAGTGAGGTCTGGCACTGCTTTGCATGCATGAGAATCTCTAAAGAAATGATCATCCCCAAATTTATCCTGATTTCCTTTATGATGTAACCCAGACAGGCAGCCTTAGCTAGGCAAATGATTGACTCATTCTGGGATGGCATGATTGTGCTGCTGATAAAACCAAACCAGAATCTTGCAACAACGTTCAGGTCTTTCTTTTCAATTGGGTCCCTTTCTGCCAACCACTTTGGAGTACCATATGAAATTAGTGGAGCTAAGCACTTTTTTTTTATCTCCCCCAGCTTCTCTGTTCTGATCAAGTGCTGGCAGTGATCATTAATACTCGTGGACATGCCCAAGACAGTGTTGATAGAATCACTGACACAAGTTACCTTCTTACCTTTGACAACCACATAGTCGACTTCTTTGAAAGCTATTGTTTGCTTCTTCCTCTGGGGTATCAATGCACCGTATGCACTGTAGAATTCTCTAACCCAACTAGGAATATAAGAACCACGGGGAGTGGTGTTACTTGAGAAATTCGAGTTGAGTCAAATTTTGCTTTTGTTAGTCATAATTTACTTACTTAATTTTTAGTTGTGTTTTGCTTGTTTGTGTATTGCAACAGGGACGATGAGTGTGAATGGTAATTCTAGGTATCAAATGGATCACCCCCTGTTGAAATTATTGAATCTTAGGGACAACCTCCTAACGTTCAAACAAGTGGGGGGTGAACCTATCCATGAGATGTGGCCTAGGTTTAAGGCATTACTACAGCAGTGCCCAACTCATGGGATTCCTGATAAATTGTTGCTGGAATGCTTCTATAGAGGCATTGGTTCTGAAAATAGAAGCATTGTTGATCAACTCTTTATAGGGTGTTTGACAAAACAACCCTATGAAGTGGTAGCCCAACGCCTTGATGGTATGGTTAAACCTAACAAGGAAGCAAAAAAGCTCCAAGAATGGGCTGCATTATTGATTCAGCTGGATGATCTGTCCAAGAAGGTAAAGAAGTTAGAAGTAAGGTCTAAAAAGAAGAGCAAGTACCTTCCCCCTCGCAAGTGTAAAAAGATGAAGCAACATGAGGGTAGACAAAATGGAGAGGTCCTCTCACTCATTCTACACAAAATCTAGGAACAAGATAGAGTGTTGAATGAGATAAAAGAGACTGTCGAAATGCTGAATAAGATGACGACCTCCCATTCCATGATCATTCAACTACAAGAAGCCCAAATAGATCAAGTGTTGTCATGTCTTTACTCACATCATTAAGAGGGGTTACCTAGTGAGACTATGGCTAACTCTGAGAATGAGGTTTGAATGGTAACTTGCGTCATGCCACGACGTTAACTAAGGCGCTGTTTGGGAGACAAACCAAAACCCCTTAAAATGCTTTATTTTTGTCTTTGTAAATAATGGTGTGTTGATTGTGCAGGTTTGAGTGTGAAAAGTGTTTGAAAATTGCAGGTGGGTGAGCGAATGTTCTAGTCAGCGCATCGCCTGAGCTGTAAGTGCACCCTATTTGATCCACCATTGGGCTCAACACAATTTTAATTTGGAGCCTGTAAAACTTGGCGAGCCCAGGATCACCTTGGCAAGTCGCCAACTTGGTTGGCGATCACGACAAAGTCCGCCGTTTGGATCCCCACATAAATTGGAAGGTCCTATAAAACTCGGCGGGATAAATGACCGCTCAGCGTGTCGTCGAGTAGCTCGTCGGACATGAATAATATCGTCGAGTTGGCAAAAACAGGACGGTCTTAAAGAGAGCCAAGGATTTAAATTTCAAACCCTTTCACTTTCCCTCACTTTTTATTTGCCCAAACTCACACCCGCTTTCTAGTTTCTATATTTCTTGTGTTTTTAGAGTATTATTAGTGTTGATCTGTCCTCGGAGTTGGATTTCTTTGCCGCCTAGCATTTTAAAGTAATTTAATCAGCACCAAAGGCTGGTGTTCCGAACCCCAAACTTAGGCTTTAGTAATTTCTTCTCTTATGAAAATGATATTATAGTATTGTCGTGTGCTTGGCCTCTCTGATAAGATTAGATTGTCCAAACGCCTATTTTAATTTTAGAATCTTGCCCATTTTGTCTTGATTTTTGAAATCCCGTATGCTTGTGCGTTGAAATAATTAAATTTTGTGTGGTTGTGCTTGCAGGTTGTTTAGTTTTGCAAAATTGGGAGAAGTCTGAGTATCCTGGGGTGATGGGTTTTATGGGTTTGAGCTTAATTGAACTAGTGCATGCTTTGATTTCATTTTTGGGGGTTACTGAGTTGAATTCGAGAAAGTGGGTTGAAGATAGGCACGTTGGGTCATTTGGCGAGCTGGGTCGAGCTCGCCAAATCACTTGGCAGTTCTCCTAATGTCCCCATCTCACCTTTAATTTCATGCTAAATGAGTTGTTGAAGTCTGTAACTTTTGGTGAGAAGCCTGAGGTCATCGAAAGCACTCGACGACTCGCCGAAGGTAGTTTTGATCGCACTTTGTCTGCACCACTGAACATTTTATTAACTGTAACTTTCGGCGAACTATCCCTTTCTCGCTGAATGGGATCAGCGATTCGCCGAAAGATTTTTCCCTTTGCCAACTTGCCAAAATATTTAAGCAAACTCTTTCGGCTAGCCCGATTCAGCTTGCCAAGGTGATTTGGCGACTCGCCGAGTAACTCAGCGAGTCCTTCTGCAATTGCTTCTCTATGAAATTGATTAAGTATATCTAATTTTTCCCACTATGATTGCAGACATGGCTACGTCTAAAGTTGCTGGGAGAAACATGCCACACCAAGGGAAAGCAAGGGAATTACACTGAATGAGAATGCATTTGCATCCAGGGGAAAAGCCACAAAACATCCACAACTAGTGGGAAAGTCAAAGGTAAAGGCAAGACATCAGATTTATCGGAAGCAAGCTCAGACAATGATGGCATTTATGCTACTTACCTTACCCCATCTGAAGGTGAGGATGAGCATCAAGAGCCTCAAACTACAAAGTATGAGAATGATGAGCTTGTCATAGCACAGAGGGCGGAGTTACGATCTAAAAAGAGGAATGATCCATCTAGGATCAAGAATCCACAGCCTACCACCCCTACTCCACTAGTCCCAGAACAAGCAATGGTACTGGCACCTCCGGTACAGGGTCCTCCGCCCAAGCCAATGAATAAATTAAAGACTGAGGGGCTAAGGACGATCCTTGAGGAAAAGCGTATGTCCATAGATGGGGTTATCTTGCTTATTGTTAGTCTATTTGCTGTTTAAATGTGATTTTGTTTAGTAGTTGTGTTGGAACTTAATGGGATTGTAGTTGCAAATACGATTTCATCTTATTGTTTTTGGCTTGCTCGAGAGAGAGGTTTAAAAACTAAGACTACTAAATCAATAGTCGGTGGTTATTGGGTCGTCGTAGTTTCAGCTCAATAGAGTGAATCCTAGGCCTTTTCCCACACATTTAACTTAAGAGAGTGAATGGGCTAAGGCGGAGGCTGTGCTTAAAAGCGGCAACTCAGTGTTTGAGAGAAACTGAGTTGATTTGGGGTAAGTTGCTCGAGAGAAAATTTACCCCCACTAAAGTCTAGCCTAGTTACAAATGTTCAACAATTGAATATAAATAACATTTACCCGATTGTGTAGTTTATCCCATATTCTGATTACATCCCAAGAATTGAGGTTTTAGCTAGACATAGAGAAAAGGAAGAAAATGATACAAAATCGAAGTAACATCAACTGGGTATGTTTTATATTTACTTCTAACGAGTCTATGATGAAGAATCTTTAACACCCACTTCTAATTTCTTGGAATTGGAAGTCTTCAAATATTCAAAAGCTAAGCAAAAATGTTCTATACTTGAAAACTTAGAAAATAAAATGTTATCTCTGAAATTGCATCCTAAGATAAAAACACAAACTAGTATTTATAGTTGTAAAAAAAAAGTGTTGCGAAGGATCTTTCGACGCAGTTAGTCGGGATCACCGATGCATTCGGCGATCCACCCTTTGGTTTTCTTCATCGCCTTTCAGCTTTTGCCTTCAGCATCGTCGCCTTCTAGATCATTGGGTGATATAGTACTGCTTCGCGGAACTGATTAGCGACGCACCAACTGCTCTCTTTCATCGCCAACTTGATCTTTTCCTTTAGGTCTCAGCACATTGGAACTTTGGGCGAGGTTAAGGCAATTCGACGATTCACCTAATACATTAGGCGATCCTCAAGCCTTCTGTTCTTCGTCTTTTCAGCCATTTTGTTCCTTTTTTTGCCAAGTAGTGTCTATGCTTTGCCTCAAACTCCAAATACCTGAAACTTAAGGATTTACATAAGTTATTGAGACAAAATATGCATTTGAGGACACTAATTCTATTAAAATGAATCCCTAAATGAGTCCAAATTGTGGACTCATCAGTCATCAATGAAAATGATAACAAACATATCTGAATAAGGCTTGAATACTTTATTCATAAGGTCCATAAACGCTGCAGATGCATTAGTTAAACCGAACAACATGACCAAAAACTCATAATGACCATAACGGGTCCTGAATGATGTCTTGGGAATATCACACTCCCTTACTTTCAACTGATGGTAGCCAAATCTGAGGTCAATCTTAGAAAAACAAGAAGCACCTTGAAGTTGAGAAAAAAGATTATAAATTCTTGGAAGAGGATACTTATTCTTGATGGTAACCTTGTTCAATTGGCGGTAGTCTATACACATCCTAAGAGAACCATCTTTCTTTCTCACAAATAAGACCGGATCTCCCCAAGGTGAGACACTTGGTCGAATGAAACCCTTATCAACGAGATCTTTCAACTAATCTTTAAGCTCTTTCAACTCTGCTGGTGCCATTCTATATGGTGGAATAGAGATAGGACGAGTATCGGGAGGATTGTTTATGTCGAAGTCTATTTCTCTCTCAGGAGGGACTTCGGGTAGATCATCTGGAAAGACTTCTGGAAACTCTTTTACTATAGGAACCGACTAAATAGGAGGTATCGTTGATGAGTCCACAAATTGGACTCAATTAGGGCTATATTTTAATAGAAATTGTGTTCTCAAATGCTTATTTTATCTCAATATCGGATGAAAACCTTTAAGTTTCATGTATTTGAAGTTTAAAGGAAAGCATGGACACTACTTCGTAAAAAGGAACGAAAAGGCTGAAAAGAACAAGAAAACGAAGACCTAAGGATCGCCGAGTCCACTTGGTGAATCGCCGAAGGGTCTCAATTCGCCTTTTGTTCCAGTGTGCTGAGCCCTGAAGGAAGGGATCAAGTCGGCGGAAAAAGGGAGCAGTCGGCGCATCAACGAGAAGGTCCGCGAAGCAGTACTATGTCGCCCAATGACCCAGAGCAGCACGATGCCGAAAGATGGTGCAAGACGGCGATGAACTACCCCAAAGGGGGAATTGCCGAGTTGATCGGTGATTCTGACTAATATCGCCGAGTGATCCGCCGCAACACAGATTTTTGAAAACTATAAATACTCGTTGAGAGTTATAGCTTAGTATCATATTTTAGTATCAAATTTTAGACAATATAATTTTTTAGTACTTTTTACTCTCAAGTTTGGAGAGGGTTTTGGAAACTTGAAGAAAGAAGTTCATATTCCCCAAGTTTGAAGTGGGGCTTTTCTATTCTTCTTCCTTTGCTTAAATCAAGGTTTAATTTCTTATACCTATTTGATTTCACTATCATTTTAGGTGTATTTTGTTATTTCTTGAGGTGTGGCTAAAAACCCTATTCTTGGGGTGTGATTTAGCAAATATGTGTTGATATTATTGTTGGGTCTTGCTTGCTGATAGGTTAGATCTATTTTAATGGTGATTTCACCTAGTGGCTGTGGTTTAATTTAATGGGTTTGTAGTTTCAAATACAAAGCCACCCATGTGTTTTCGACTTGCACGAGAGGGAGGTCGCAAAACTAAGACCACTAGACTGATGGCCTAAGGAGTGGGTCGACATGAGGTTCATCCCGAGAGGGTGAGCCCTAGTCCCATATCCTAACACTCAGCTCAAGATAGTGAGTGGGGTAAGGCATAGGCTGGTCTTCATGCGACAAATGGGTGTCCGAGAGGAATGCATTTGAAACGGGGTAAGTTGCCTGAGAGGGAACTTATTTCCATCTAAAGCTTAGCCTAGTCAATATTATCTTGCAAATTTCCTATCGAAAGCAGTACCCAACCATTTATCTCAACTTGTATTGCGGTCACAACCCAAGAACTCTTCCCCATAATTGATTTTCTTGTCAATTTTGTTGTTTCTACTTACTTGTGACAACACCCCCAAATTGATATTTGACACTTTTGTGTCCCCCCTTCGATTTACAATGTTTTTAATCGTTAATTTCTTTAGCTACGACTAGTTAGAACTAGATTTTATTTTTCTATTAATTCTCAAAACCGCTCCCTTGGGATACGACCCCAACCCTTGGTTGGGTTACTATATTATCGACAATCGTAGACACTCGAACCGTAGTTAGTGTCGTTGGTCATGATAAGCATCAAAATGGTGCCGCTGCCGGGGAGTGTTGTTACTTGATAATTTTTAGATTAGTAGAATTTATGTTCTTCTTAGTTGTAGTTTACTAACCTTAATTTTAGTTTTGTTTCTCTTTAAATTTGTTGGTGTAGGTAGGTTCCCCGCAGATGGAAGCTGAGAATGGTGGCACTCGGCTGAGTCGAGCCAAGAAGTCAAGAGAGACTTCGAGTTAACCGCACTGGTAACTCAGCTAAATGAGTTGGCCACCAGAATAATAGAGGTGGAAAACAAGTGTAAAAGTCCCGGGAGGTACATACCTTCTCACGAGAGGAAGCAATCTAGAAACAGGGAGAACAATCGTGTCTAGGACACACTCCAAATCATTCTCAAAAAAGTCACCGAACAAGATCGACTGTTGGAAGAGATTAAGGAGAGTGTTGAAGTGTTGAATCAAATGGTTGGCTCTCATTCTAGATCAATTCAGCTGTTCAGAACACTCCTGAATTATGCGGTGCCTCCTCTTCACCCAAACAAACTATTGGGGTTACCTAATGACACTAGGTCCAACCCAACCAATGGGGAGTGAGTAAGGACTCGCGGCGAGCCACGATGTTAAATAAGGTACTTCTTGGGAGGCAACCCAAGGTTTTAAATGCTTTAACTTGCTTTTACAAATAACGGTGTGTTATTGGTGTAGGCTGAATGAGGAAAGTGGTGAAAAATACAGATTGGCTAGAAAAAGGTCAGTCAAAAGACTGCTAAACAGGTCGGCGAATCACTGACCAGGTCGGCGATTTTGACTTAGACCGCCATCTTGATCCCAAGAAATTGACAAGTCTGTAACAATCGGTGGGACAAGGGACCACTCGGCGTATTGTCGAGTGGATCGATGACCTCAACTAACGTCGCCGAACTACCACGAACTGAATGGTTTATAATGGCCAAAGTTCTTAAAATTTGAACTCCTACTATTTCCCTCGTTTCAAATCTTCACAAATTCACACCAAGGTAGTATTGTCAATATTCTTATATCCTACTAGTACTTTATTTGAATAATCTCTGCTCTGAATTGAATTTCTTTGTTGCCTAGCTTTTCAATCATAGTTTAATCGGCACAAAAAGTTAGTTAGCCAAATCCGAATTTAACTTTCGAATAGTTTGAACTCTTGCGCAATGATCGTATCTTATTGATGTGTGCTGGGCCTCTCTGATAGGTTTAGAATGATTACATGTCTAGTTTAATTTGAAAATCTTGCATGTGTTAACAGATTGTCAAATGCTCGTAATATTGGTACTTTTTGATGAGTTGGGTCGTGTTTGCATGTGGTTTTAATTGATTGGGTGAAGTCTGAGTAACCCAAGTTTGTGCTAAATGTCAAATTTTTTCTCAATGATAGAGAGGGTGACACCGCTCTTAAGAGTACATATCGTCAAATAGCCAAATGCGGCAAGTTCTGGTGAAATCTGAGTATTCTGAGGTAATGGGTAGTATGGGCCTTGTTCGAATTTAGTTAGTGCATGCTTTAATTTTGCTTCAGGGGTTTGCGGGATTGAATTCGAGAAGATGGATTGAAAATGGGCATGTTGAATCATTTGGCAAGCTTAGTCGAGCTCGTCGAGTCGTTCGACACTTCGCCCAATGTCTATATCTCGCCCTTAATATCAGGTCAAGTTGAATGAAACTGTGAATTTTGGCGAGAAGCCATAGGTCACCGAGCGCATTCGGCGACTCACCAAAATTACTCTTGACCGCCTTTTGTATGCTACCCCTGAGACCCTTATGCACTGTAACTTTCGGCGGATAGACCCTTGCTCGCCAAAAGTATTCGGCGAATCGCCGACCTGATCGGCGAGTTTTTCTGCAACAAGATTTGTTGTGCTAGAGCATGATTGTGTTTTCTTAACTTCTCTCCATCTTTTGCAGATATGGTTCGCACCAACTTAACTAAGCAACCACAGAAAAAGACTAAAGGAATTACAATCAATGAAGGAGGATCATATCCTCCAAAAATGAGAGGTTACCAGCCGGGAGACAAAGGCAATAGAAAGAAACATATATCTAGAAAAAGAGTAGCTATTGAGCCAGATTTTGATGAACAACCTCTGATTAACCGAAGGTATGCACTCCGGACCAGATCTCAACACACAACCGCTAGTACTCCCTCAGCTGTCACTCCCCCGACTACTGAATCAACGCCAACTCCAGCACCACCTCCAGTTGCCCCTGCACCCCCGTCGCCCTACCTCCACCCATACTGCTGAACAGATTAAAAGGCGAAGGCTTACAAACCATTCTAAAAGAAAAGTTACTATCTATGGAGGATTTGGAAGGCAAGCACACTGAGGTACTTGATACACTCAGATATCATGAGTTGGAGCAATTCACTAGGCCATGGGGTCCTTACATTCCTTCCTGGGTCTGGGAATTCAACGTAGCCTATGGAGAGTTGGTCCTAAAGAATAAGAAGAAGGCTAGTGAGTTCCGATCGGTGAAGTCGATTATGGCTAGAGGCAAGGAAGTGGAGTGTCACAACGAGCATATTAATGATATATTAGGTCGACCGCTGCACTCGACACTTCCCTACAAGGGTTTGTCTATTGTTCCGTCTCTGGATGATTTGAAGGGTTGGTTAGCTCCGATGATCTCTGACATCATCCTGAGGTGGATGGATGCAGGAGCTCCTATTGAGAAGAGGGATATGAACATCACCTCCCGGTACTGGTTTGGTTTAATCAGCAACACTATCATGCCATCATAGAACGAGTCCATCATGTGTCACCCTAAGGCGGCCTGCCTTGGTTCTATCATGGCCAGGAGGCGGATCGACTTGGGACTGCGGATTTCATAGGATATGCCTATGAGAGCCAAACGGACATAGACGTCTCTGCCGTTTCCTGTCCTGATCACTGAGTTATGTCGGCGTGCCGAAGTACCTCAGGATCCTGCTAGAGATGTAGAGGTCACCCCGTCTTCCTCCATCGATATTCGGCATATAGAAGTCGAGTTCACATGAGAGGAGGCTGATTGGAAGAGAGAAGCTCCAGTATATACTTCTCTAGAGATCAATGTTGACTCATTACCAGCAAAAGAACCTTTATCTACTCCGACCTCGGAGTCTTCAAGTATACCCACCCCTTCTTTTCAGACCCCAGGTGCCTCCTCTTCCTCTCAGCCTACCAGGATCACTCATGCCATTATCCTGAAGATGGGGCGGCCAACCTATTCAGCGGATATGAGGGCGACGCGATTAGAGAGATTCATCCCAGGGATAATTGACAGTGCCATCTTGACTGCACCAACCCTCCTTAGGACCACTGTTAATGATCTGACTGCCAGAGTCACTGCTTGTGAGAGCAGGCAGGGGGAGACACCCGAGGTTTCAATATTAAAATCTGAAATAGCAGAGTTGAAGAAGGATGTAGCCTATTTGTAGGCTACCGACTTCACTACACTGATGCAGGGAGCAGATGACGAGGATGATACTAAGACCTCGGAGATTCCTCCGGCTACTACCTTAGATGTGCAGAGGGATGTGCAGGGCATGCAGAGTTGGATGCAGAGACTGATGAGGAGTTGATATCAATGAACGCTGAGGAGACACAAAAAGCAGAGATGAAGGGATATTCAGTGACTTTCCAGATCTTATAAGGACAGTTGTGCAGCCAATGATCCAGACATCGTCGACTGAGACGTCCACAGGAGGCCCTAGTGGATCCGGCATTGCTATTCCATCTGAGGCTACTCTGGGCACTGATGCCCATACATAGACTGCTACACCAACTACTAAGACTCCGACAGAGAGAGACTGAATAGACTAGACCTTTCTTTACCTCCCTCTCTGTCTTATTATACTTTTACTCTTGGATACTTTATTTTAATTGCATTTGAGGACAAATTGCTTATAATTGTAGTGGGGTGAGGCCCACACATTTTGTGTTGGTATTCATGTTGTTCTGTTTAAAATTATTTTTACACTGCTTTCTGTGGATGTTTGAGCTCAGGGCTCTCTTTTGTTTTAAATTGCAAAAATGATTTTGAACCCTTCTGAAAAAAATTTAATTTTTGAAAATTTTCGCCACCGCTTATGTTGAAAGTGGCTGTTCTTTTGCAAAATTTAAGTCTCGATTCTGATCAATACTGATGACTTGAATAGTGTTCTCAATCGAACGAACATGAATGTGTGGCTACGACGAGACCAAACGAAGTTGCATAGACAATATGTGAACTCTTTGCATCTTGTTATGATTAGCCATTTATCGAATTGATTCTCTTGTAATGACCGTTGCACACTAGCGAAAGTGTGTAGTTTTGTTTGACTTAAGTGTCGATGCCTTGTGTGATTAGCTTACTTTGAACCACACATGAGTAAACCCAGAATTTTCCCTATTAGTCTGATTGACTTAGAAAGGTGTCATCTTGATGTGATCTTAGGCAACTTTAAAGAGTGTGAGACAAATTTGACATATACCTCTTTTGTGGCCTACCCGTGAGCGTGTGAAACTCTTTTGAGCACCCTTTGAGCCTTACCTTTCTTTGAAAGAACCTTGATGAACCCTAGAGCTTACTTGATCTACTACCTATAATCCTCTTGATTTGTGGTTTAGTGAATAGCCAACTTAGGCCAAGTTGGGGGTGCAGTGAAAAAGGAAAAAGAGAAGTCAAGAAGTGCAAGAAAAGTCTCCCTTAACCCATGGTGTTGCGAAAAAATGGAAACCCTCCATATAAAAAAAAGAAGAAAAAAGAAAAGAAAAAGAAAAGAAAAAGAAAAGAAAAAATGAAAAAGAAAAGTTGTGGAATAAAAATACAAAAGAAATTGGATTTCCAAGCAATCCATGGAGATGAATAAAAAGATTACTTAGAAGCACTAGGAAAAGAATTGATTAAGGAAAAGAAGGGGATGCCTTGAGAATACCACATCTCATGAAGAAAAAGTCATTGAGCCTAAATGACCATACATTTTCACTCAGCCCCATTACAAGACTTGAAAAGATCTTTTTGATCCTGAGAAAGCCGAACCGAAAGTCGATTGGAAAATAAGGGTAAACCTATGGGTGAAAACATGCATTGTGTCCCTCTTTTGAGTGCGAGCGTTGCATCTGATTCCTGATCTTAAATTGATTAACTCATGTGGGTGAATATGGAATCATTCTTTGTGTGAAGGCATTTAGATACTTTTGTTGAGCTTGAACTTGCATTAGTAGCAAGTATTGCGAGCATGAGAATCTTTGGTAATGATGTGTCACAACTTGAATCTTTGCGTACACAATTGAATCTCCGCATCAGTAGTTTGAAGTTTTGTTGTGTGCATTCATGATTGAGTCTTCTGTAGCACTGTTTGAGACACCTCCTTTTTGAACGACTGAACTTGAGTTTGCTTGAGGACAAGCAAAAGTTTAAGTTGGGGGTGTTAATGAGTCCACAAATTGGACTTATTTAGGCTATATTTTAATAGAAATTGTGTCCTCAAATGCTTATTTTATCTCAATATCTGATGAAAACCTTTAAGTTTCACGTATTTGAAGTTTAAAGGAAAGCATGGACACTACTTCGCAAAAAGGAACGAAAAGGCTGAAAAGAACAAGAAAACGAAGACCTAAGGATCGCCGAGTCCACTTGGTGAATCGCCGAAGGGTCTCAATTTGCCTTTTGTTCCAGTGTGCTGAGCCCTAAAGGAAGGGATCAAGTCGGCGGAAAAAGGGAGCAGTCGGTGGATCACCGAGAAGGTCCGCGAAGCAGTACTATGTCGCCCAATGACCCAGAGCAGCACGATGCCGAAAGATAGTGCAAGATGGCGATGAACTACACCAAAGGGTGAATCGCCGAGTTGATCGGTGATTCTGACTAATGTCGCCGAGTGATCCGCCGCAACACAGATTTTTGAAAACTATAAATACTCGTTGAAAGTTATAGCTTAGTATCATATTTTTTAATCAAATTTTAGACAATATAATTTTTTAGTACTTTCTATTCTCAAATTTGAGGCGTTTTTGTATTATTTATATGTGTTTCTTGATTTTTTGGACATTTTGGGCATTTACATAATATTCGGTCATTTTTGGGCTGCTACGAAAAAGAAGTAAAGTTTTGTTCTGTTATTGATCACGATATTCTAAGGTCATTGGTGCAAGTCAAAATGCCATTTTGTGGCATTTACGTAATATTCGGTCATTTTCGGGCAGTTACAAAAAGAAGTAAAGTTTTGTTCTCTTATTTGTCACGATATTCTATGGTCATTGGTGCAAGTCAAAAAAAAATTGAGGCGTTTTTTGTATTTTGTATGTGTGTTTCTTGATTTTTTGACCACTTTGGGGTATTTACGTAATATTCGGCCATTTTCGGGCAGTTATGAAAATAAGTAAATTTTGTTCTCTTATTCGTCACGATATTCTACGATCATGGGTGCAAGTCAATTTTTTTTTGTATTATTTATGTGTGTTTCTTGATTTTCAGCCTTTATGGGGCATTTACATAATATTCCGCAATATTCGGGCAGTAACGAAAAGAAGTAAAGTTTTGTTCTCTTATTCGTCATGATATTCTAAGGTCATTGGTGCAAGTCAAAATTTTTTTGAGGCGTTTTTTGTATTGTTCATGTGTGTTTCTTAATTTTTCCGCCATTTTGGGGCATTTACGTAATATTTGGCCATTTTCGGGCAGTCACAAAAAGAAGTAAATTTTTTCTCTCTTATTCTTCACGATATTCTAAGGTCATTGGTGCAAGTTGAAACTTTTTTGAGGTGTTTTTGGTATTGTTTATGTGTGTTTCTTGATTTTTTGGCGATTTTAGGGCATTTACGTAATATTCGGCCATTTTCGGGCAGTTACAAAAAGAAGTAAAGTTTTATTCTCTTATTCATCACGATATTCTAAGGTCATTGGCGCAAGTCAAAACTTTTTTGAGGCATTTTTGTATTAATAATATGTGTTTCTTGATTTTTGGGGCATTTACATAATATTCGGTCATTTTTGGGCTGTTACGAAAAGAAGTAAAGTTTTGTTCTGTTATTGATCACGATATTCTAAGGTCATTGGTGCAAGTCAAAAAACAATTGAGGCATTTTTGGAATTGTTTATGTGTGTTTCTTGATTTTTTGGCGATTTTAGGGCATTTACGTAATATTCGGCCATTTTCGGGCAGTTACAAAAAGAAGTAAAGTTTTATTCTCTTATTCATCACGATATTCTAAGGTCATTGGCGCAAGTCAAAACTTTTTTGAGGCATTTTTGTATTAATAATATGTGTTTCTTGATTTTTGGGGCATTTACATAATATTCGGTCATTTTTGGGCTGTTACGAAAAGAAGTAAAGTTTTGTTCTGTTATTGATCACGATATTCTAAGGTCATTGGTGCAAGTCAAAAAACAATTGAGGCATTTTTGGAATTGTTTATGTGTGTTTCTTGATTTTTTGGCGATTTTAGGGCATTTACGTAATATTCGGCCATTTTCGGGCAGTTACAAAAAGAAGTAAAGTTTTATT
>JAJOOS010009053.1:0-60898 GCA_029582725.1 Solanum chiquidenum
CCACAAAGGGGACTTACAACCTACGTGGCTAGTAGTTCTGGGACTATTTGGGTACGCTGAACCCTAGTCCAACTCGGTATTATGCTACTCCCAATGGATTAAGTAATTAACACATTATGACTGAATTTATGTAAGTTACTGGATAACTCAAATTGGACATGCAAACTGAGTATGCAACAATTAACTGATATTGATGCATTAATAACTGAGGCATGTATAACTGAATAACTGAAATATCTGACCTAGCATGTGTAATTCAAGAACTCAAGAAATGCATAGCTAAGGTTCTGGAATTCATGCAATAAACTGAATATTAACATACTAATCTGATTGGGATCATTCCAACAGCTAAGAACCCAATAATTCTAACATTCAAGAAACCCTAGGTCTAGTCATAATAAGGAAACCAAGAAACTGACTGAAAACTAGGGACCTAATGGGTGAAAGGAACCCACTACTGAAATCCCACATACCTGGTGACGAATTCTACAGAGAAATCCTTTCATTTCTGGGCTGGAACTGAAGAAAACGTGCTACGTTCTTGGAGTTAGGGCTAGTCAACTTTTACTCCTATCTTGCTTCGAATTTTCTATGTTTTGATTAATGATTTAACTTAGGTAAGTCCTAGTTATGTTTCTAGGCTTAAACTGACTAAAACCTCATAATTTAGGGTCTAAACGACATAGCTTAGGGGTCTAACGAAATAGGAAAACACCAAAAGACCCCTGACTTAACTGCTGTCGGAGTGACCGACGAACGGGACCTACGGGTCGTAGGTCAACCTATGGGTCGTAGGTCAACCTACGGTCCGTAGATTGGGGTCGTGGATCAAGTCTTCCCGATAAGGCTTCACTAAAATGAGAATAACGTTTTACTCGGAGATGAGATTTTAGCAAACTCGGTGGCGTTGGAAAGAGAATTCAATTATATATAATAGCATAGGTCATGGGACATATAATTCCTTTTGTGCTGGGAGTTATGACCATTTGAAGTTGACCCAATCAGCAATTTCCCCCTAATTGACTGTTGACCTTCACCAATGATCAGACCTACAGACCGTGGATCGAACGGCGGTCCGTGCTGGTCGGCCGTCATTTGCGTCAGAGGCTGGGTAAAGGGGGCGTCCATACACGGATTGTGGTTTGGCGTACGGACCGTGGGTCTGTCCGTGGGTTGAGACTTAACCGATTTTTCTGAGCTGGGTTTGAGGGAGGGGTTGCAGTGGTGAACCACAGACCACCAGCACGGGCCGTGGTCTGACCTACGGTCTGTGGGTGGCAACCGTTGGTTGCACCTGCAACTTCTCAAAATCTGCATTTTTGGTCTATTTCGAATATGGAGCATTACATTATCTCCCCCTCGGGACCATTCGTCCTCGAATGAAGACTAAACTAGTTGAGTATGGAGGGAAGAACCTGCAATCCCTACAACTAAGCACTGAGAACTGAATTTCTGACTGAATTGAGTTCCAAAAACATGCAAATACGCTAAAAATGCAAGGTTGCGTGAAGGAACAAAATACTAAGACTGAATTAGCGCATGAATGACTAAAAAAACTAAAAAGGAACTATTACCTCAAGGTGGAGTGGAATCGGAAAGAAAGAGGTGAGGATACTTGGACTTCATAGCTGCTTCTACTTCCCAAGTAGCTCCCTCTACGGACTGACTCCTCCACAAAACCTTGACTGAAGCGACTTCTTTGTTTCTCAAACTTCTAACCAGACAATCGAGAATCTCATCTGGCACATCCTCATATGAGAGATTATCTTTCACATCCACACACTCTTATGGCACTAAGGTTTCTGGATCACCCACACACTTCTTCAATAGTGAAATGTGGAAGACCGGATGCACTGCTGCTTGTTCTGCTGGAAACTCTAACTCATAAGCCACTTTACATTCCTTTTCAGAATCTTGTAAGGGCCTACATATCTAGGACTGAGCTTCCCTTTATTGCCAAATCTCATCACCCCTTTCATAGGTGACACTTTCAGGAAAACCCACTCATAAACTTAGAACTCTAATTCCCTTCTTCTCACATCTGCATAAGACTTCTGGCGACTCTGGGCAGTCTTAAGTCTATCTCTAATGAATTGCACTTTCTCCATAGCATCATGGACTGAATTTATTCCTATCAAGGCTGCTTCACCTACTTCAAACCAACAAACTGGAGATGTACATCTACACCCATACAATGCCTCATAAGGGACCATATGAATGCTGGAATGGTAACTATTATTGTAGGCAAACTCAATAAGAGGAAGGTGATCATCCCAACTACCCTTGAAGTCGATCACACCAGCTCTCAACATGTACTCTAAGGTCTGAATGGTACAATATGCCTGACCATCTGTCTGTGGATGAAATATTATGCTAAGGTTAACCTAGGTACCAAGACCTTTCTGAAATGACTTCCAGAACAGAGAGGTAAACTGAGGACCTCTATCTGAGATGATAGGAAAAGAAACCCATGCAGCCTGGCTATCTCATTAATGTAAATCTTGGTGTAGTCCTCCACCGAATCTGTAGTCTTAATCGCCAAAAAGCGAGCAGACTTTGTAACTCTGTCAACTATCACCCAAATGGAGTCAAGTTGTCTGCGGGTACGAGGTAATCCTATAATGAAGTCCATGTTGATCATTTCCCACTTCCAAGTAGGAATGTCGATCTTTTGAGTCATACCCCCTGGTTTCTGATGTTCTACACTCACTTGCTGGCAATTGGGGCACTTACCCACAAAATCTGTTATATCCCTCTTTATACCATTCCACCAAAAGACTTCCTGCAGATCACAGTACATCTTAGTGGCGCCTGGATGAATAGAATATCTGGAGTTATGGGCTTCTGCAGGAATATGCTGTCTCAACTCACCCACCTTAGGAACACATAATCGACCTTGATAGCGAAGCACACCATCTCCCCCTTGGGAGAATACCTCAACTCTCTGTTGATGGACTGCACCCTTGAGTTCAAGTAATATCGGATCACTGTCTTGCTTTTCCTTAACTTCCACTACCAAAGAAATTTTTTCCCCATTCTGAACCGTTACACCACCATCTGATATGCTCATAAGATGAACTCCTAGGCAAGTAAGTTTATGAACATCACTTGCTAGCTCCTTTATTTCTTCCTCAACATGTGCTACACTACCCATGGATAATCTGCTAAGAGCATCTGCTACTATATTTTCCTTACCTGGATGGTAATGCACGCTCATATCATAATCTTTGAGGAACTCAAGCCACCTTCTCTGGAGATTCAACTCTTTCTGGGTGAATACATATTGAAGGCTCTTATGGTCTGTGAACACATCTACGTGAACACCATACAAGTAATGTCTCCAAATCTTAAGTGCAAACACCACTGCTGCAAGCTCGAGGTCATGAGTCAGACAGTTCTTTTCATGCACCTTAAGCTGTCTAGAAGCATAAGCTATAACCTTATCTCGCTGTATCAACACACAACCTAGGCTAACTCTGGATGCATCGCAATATATAATATAGTCGTCCGAACCCTCTAGTAGAGTCAAAACAGGAGTTGTAGTCAACCTGGTTTTCAGTTCTATGAAGCTTTTCTCACAATCATCTGACCACTGAAACTTCACCTCTTTCTGAGTCAACTTAGTCAATGGAGAGGATATGGATGAAAATCCTTCCACAAACCTTCTGTAATAACCCGCTAGACCCAAAAAACTTCTGATATATGTAGGAGAGGTAGGTCTGGGCAATTGTTTCACTGTTTCTATTTTCTATGAATCCACTCAGATTTCTTTGCTAGACACAATATGACCAAGAAAAGCAATTGATTGTAACCAAAACTTGCACTTGTTAAATTTAGCGAATAACTGGCGATCTTTGAGAGTTTACAGAAGACCTTCAAATGAGTATCATGTTCTTCCTCATTCCTAGAGTAAATGAGGATATCATCAATAAAGATGATAACAAATAAGTCCAAGTACTGCTTGAACACCCTGTTCATCAAATCCATGAAAGCTGCAGGAGCATTGGTTAGTCCAATTGACATTACTACAAATTCATAATGACCATACCGAGTTCTGAAGGCTATTTTCGGAATGTCACTATCTCTGACCTTGAGCTGATGATAACCTGATTTGAGGTCTATCTTTGAGAAATGACTAGCACCCTGAAGTTGGTCAAACAAGTCATCAATCCTGGGGATGGGGTACTTATTCTTGATTGTGACTCTGTTCAACTGTCTTTAGTAGGGGTGTGCACTCTTCGGATTAAATCGAATAACCAAACCAAATCAAACTGACTTTTTATTTGGATTGGTTTTTTGGTTTTTCGAATTGGTTTTGGATTAATAAATTACTTTGTTTGGTTTTTTGGTTTGGTTTTGGATTTTAAAAAATAAAAACCCAAAAACCAAAAAAACCCGAATTATGTTTGTGTGTGTCTATATATATATATTTAAATGCTTAGGTTTAGAATTAAGTTGGAGTTAACCACTTTTATCCCTTTTTGTCTATTGCCTTTCATCATGATTACGTTTATATTTTATATTTGAACATCTATAATAGGTATAATTATAAGTATTATGTTTTACATTTTACTTATGATTTATATTATAAAGTATTTTTAAGAGAATCAATATTATTACTTTGGTTATGTTATTGATTATTGACATAATCGAATAACCAAACCGAAAAAAGCCGAAACCGAATAAAGGAAAACCAAACCAAACCAAATTTATTTTGGATCGGATTGGGTTACACTTTAACAAACCAAAAACCAAAAAATCCAAAACAAATAGTGAAAAACCAAACCAAAAAACCGAATGCACACCCCTAGTCTATAGTCAATACACATCCTGAGAGAACCATCTTTCTTTTTCACAAACAACACTGGTGAACCCCATGGCAAAATACTAGGTCTGATGAAGCCCTTATCTAGAAGGTCTTTCAATTGCTCTTTCAATTTCGTAAGCTCAGCTGGAGCCATTCTGTAAGGAGGAATAAAAATAGGCCGGGTATCTGGAAGGAGATCAATTCCAAAGTCGACTTCCCTTTCGGGAGAAACTCCGGAAAGATCTTCTGGAAATACTTTTGGGAACTCATTAACCACTGGAACTGACTCAACAGTTGTGGTTTCGGTGCTTGAATCCTTAACCCAAACTATATGATAGAGATAACCCTTAGAAATCATATTTCTGGCCTTAAGGTAAGAAATAAATTGACCCATAGGCGCTAAGCTACTACCCTTCCATTCTAAGATTGGTTCGTTTGGAAACTGAAGACGAACAATCCTAGTTCTACAGTCGACTGAGGCATAAAAGAAATGTAAACAATCCATGCCTAGAATGACATTGAAGTCTACCATTTCTAACTCTACAAGATCTGCTGAGGTTACTTTCTGAGAGACTGTGACAGGGCAATTTTTGTATATCCGTCTATCAATAACTGGGTCACTGACTGGAGTAGAGACTGAAAAGGGTTCTGAAAGTGTTTCTTGACTGACATCTAAGATTACTACTATATTGAGAGTTACAAAAGATAAAGTAGCCCTTGAATCTTTCCACTGAGTGTACCGTATGTGAGCCACATCATTAAGCTGGTAGGATGCCAACTCAACCCTACCATTATCAGTCACTTGCTTCACTCCAAAGATTTTCTTAACCTCATCAATGAATTTTTGTGGGTCCTCACGAGCTTGTGAACCTAAAAACTCAGGCGGATTCATCCTTACAAAATCTCATACTCTAGCTGCCACTGATTCATCATTTCTATTAGTAGAAACTGAAACCCTCTAATTATTCTGGTTCGTCATACTTTGAGCCAAAAGCTGAATTGGCATTCCAAAATTCTGCATTCAAAACTTCCTGATCTAGGACTAGAGGAACTACATTAGCATTGCGTGCACTAGCAGTCTTTGCGTAAGCTCTATAAGGAGGCATGATCTTAAGCTCAGAACAATGGATTAGAAAGGAGATCATACCAACGCACGATAAGAATATCAAGAAAGTGAATTTTTTCTAAAACACCTCGTAGCCTCCCTCTCATTAGATGTGGTGCACTTCACACCCATGAAAAAGACTCTACTTAGTGCGGATTTTCAAGCATCCTAGGACACTTAAACCTAATGCTATGATACCAAGTTTGTCACACCCCGAGCTACCCCCGTGACGCAGACACGGGACCTAGGATCACAAGTGACCCCAAGCTAACCCTGCTGGCCTAATCATGAGCATACTAAAGATAAAATGAGAAATAAAATTGTTGCGGAAGCTAATAATAAGTAAATCTGAAATGATGGGGAATACCATATACTAAAACTGAATATCAAATCTAAGAGCTTAATACAAAATAAACATCAAACTCAAAAACTAAGTTGAATCTAACTATGTCTGAAAATAGCCTCTAACTGACTAAAAGTGTTGGGACATGCCCCAGCTAAGTCTAGCAAAACTGAAACTAAAACAATAAAAACTGAAAGATAACATGACTATTTTCCTCGAAGAATGATGACTCACCACTGATGTTGCTGAACTGGAGATCGGGAACCGATCTAAGCGTGATCTAGATGCTGAGAATCTGAACCTACATCACAAGAAGATGTAGCGCAGAGTATGCGTCAGTACTTGAAAGGTACTGAGAATACATGATAGAGTAAAAGCTGAAATAACATCATAATTAAATAGAGCAATAAAGCAATAATATAATCTGAAACATAATATAGATACTGAATACTGAGCTAACTGAATGAAATAACCAATTTATAACATGTTAAAACTTAATATTGACTGTACTGAAATATGGTCAATGCAATGAAATCTGACTGAATTATGGGAGCTACTAATAACTGATAATAAAACCACATGAGCTAAATATGGAGTTTGATGTAAACGCCCCATCGAAAGGACCCAATATACTCTGCCAAAGGTATAGAGGCATGCTGGCGTGATCACTAAAATGATGCCCACAGAGGGGACTTACAACCTACGTGGCTAGTAGTTCTGGGACTATTTGGGTATGCTGAACCCTAGTCCAAATCGGTATTATGCTACTCCCAATGGATTAAGTAATTAACACATTATGACTGAATTTCTGTAAGTTACTGGATAGCTCAAACTTGATATGCAAACTGAGTATGCAACAATTAACTGATATTGATGCATTAATAACTGAGGCATGTATAACTGAATAAATGAAATATCTGACCTAGCATGTGTAATTTAAGAACTAAAGAAATACATAGCTAGGGTTCTGTAATTCATGCAATAAGCTGAATATTAACAAACCAATCTGATTGGGATCATTCTAACAGCTAAGAACCCAATAATTCTAACATTCAAGAAACCCTAGGTCTAGTCATAAGAAGGGAATCAAGAAACTGACTGAAAACTAGGGACCTAATGGGTGAAAGGAACCCACTACTGAAATCCCACATACCTGGTGACGAATGCTACAGAGAAATCCTTTCATTTTTGGGCTAGAACTGAAGAAAATTTGTTGCGTTCTTGGAGTTGGGGCTAGTCACTTTTACTCCTCTCTTGCTTCTAATTTTCTATGTTTAGATTAATGATTTGACTTATGTAAGTTCTACTTATGTTTCTAGGATTAAACTGACTAAAACCTCATAATTTAGTGTCTAAACGACGTAGCTTAGGGGTCCAAGGAAATAGGAAAAGACCAAAAGACCCCTGACTTAACTATTGTCGGAGTGACCGACGGATGGGACCTACGGGCCGTAGGTCAACCTACAGTCCGTAGATTGGGGTCGTAGGTCAAGTCTACCCGACAGGGCTTCACTAAAATGAGCATAACTTGTTACTCAGAGATGGGAGTTTAGCAAACTTGGTGGCGTCGGAAAGAGAATTCAACTATCTATCATATAATAGGTTATGGGACACATAATTCCTTTTGTGCTAGGAGTGATGACCATTTGAAGTTGACCCAATCAACAATTTCTCCCTAACTGGCTGCTGACCTTCACCAATGATCAGACCTATGGATCGTGGATCGAACGACGGTCCGTACTGGTTGGCATTTTTTCGCGTCAGAGGATGGGTAAATGGGGCCTCGATCCACGAACACAGACCACAGACCGTGGTCTAGCCTACGGACAGTGGGTCCAGACTTAGCCAATTTTCTGAGCTGGGTTTGGGGTAGGGGTTGCAGTAGTGAACCACGGACCACCAGCACGGGCTGTGGTTTAACCTACGGTCCGTGGGTGGCAACCGTGGGTTGCACCTGTAAATTCTCAAAATCTACATTTTTAGTCTGCTTTGGATAGGGGTGTTACATTAGTGATGAGTCAAAAATTTGGACTCATTTGGGGTTTTGTTTATATAGATTTTGTGTCCTCAAATGCCTAATTTTTGCCATAAACTGATGTTAAAGCCTGGGTTTTCAGGTATATGGATTGACGAACAAAGCAAGGACACTAGCAAGCAAAAAGGAACAAAACAAACTGAAGAAGAGAAGAAAGGCGAGCCTAATGATCGGCAAGAGTACTTGGCGATTCGCCGAATGGATATTTTGACCGCCTAAAGTTCTAGTGTGCCAACCCTGAAGATAGAAACCAAGTTGGTAATAAAAAAGGGAAATTAGCGAGTCACCGAGCAGTTCCGCGATGCAAAGAGTGATCGCCCAAAGCTATAGAACTTGAGGATGCTCAGAGCCAAGGCAAAAAGGCGATGAAAGAGAGCAAAGGGTGGTTTACCAAACCACTCGGTGAACCCGACTAACCTCACCTAATGGCCCTTCGTGGCTTATTTTTGGCAACTATAAATTATATTTTGAACAGTTAATTTTATATGCTGAGTTAGTTTAGAACAGTTCTCTCTGGAGTTTTTGATAGTTTCTTAGTAGACTTGAAGCTTTTAGAGACTCAATTTCAAGATTATGCAAGTGGGTTTCGAATTTTCTGCAAATTGAATCATGTAAAGGCTTAATTACTCTTACCTAGTTGATGGCTAATCAATTTGGTAACCTTTTTTAATCTTTTATGATGTTTGGATAAAACCCCAATTCTATGGGTGTGATCATGTGATTATGGGTTGAATTAGTTTATGGGTATTGTTAATTACTAGTTTAAATGTTATATTGAAGTGGGTTTAATCATTAGTTGTGGTTTAATTTATGAATTGTAGTTTCAAATGCAGTTCTAACCTTGTGTTCTTAGCTTGCTTGAGAGAAAGGTTTAGAACTAAGATTATTGATTAGTGATTTGTAGGTATTGGGTTGAGCTAGGTTCAGCTCGAGAGAGTGAATCCTAAACCCAATCATACCCATCCAACTTGAAAGAGTGGATGAATTAAGGTGTGGGTTTTTCTTCATTGTTATGCTTGTTGATGTTAAAAAGAAATCACTTGATTCAGTATAGTTGTTCCAGAGAAAGCTATCTCCCTTACATTCTAGCCTACCAATTGATTTTTAGCCTATTTACTAGTTGTTTCAATTACCCATATATCAAAATTTGCCTATAATCGATCACATCCTGAGAATTCCTCTCCTTATTATTATTTCAATTTGTTTGTGACTGTATTGTAGTTGATAATTGCAAACTAAACCCCATCCCCCACATCTGACATTCGTGTCACCCCTTTTTATTTGTTTCATTTCTTTTTCAATAATTTCTATTCCTATATCTAGTTAGATCACATTTGCACTTCTTAATTGAATTTGATTACGTACCTCTCCCTGTGGGATTCGACCCCAACTCATTTGTTGGGTTTTATATTGCTTAACAACCTTTTACACCTAGAATTGGATGAGGTGTGCTTGAGACGTTAACATTCATCAAAATGGCACCGCTGCTAGGGAGTGGTATTGTTTAAAATTCTTTTAGTGAAGTTGAATTGTGATCTTTTTAGTTGTAGTTGAATCTACTTATTATTTTTTTTGGTTTTAAGGTGCTTATGTTAAACATATGAGGAGATGAGCGTTAACGGAAGTAATGGTAGCCAAGTGGGCCACCAAGATGATGTTGGAAACCTCAATGATGTAAATGACTCAAACTAAGTGGGTAGTGTTGTGCCATTCGTTTACTTCCGGCTGAAGGAAATGCGGTTTTTCACATCACAAGCACAATGCTTCAGCTCCTACAATTGAAAGGATTGTTTGGGGGGTGGCTCATGAGGATCCCCATGAGCATATCAGAAATTTCGTGGATGTTTATGGACCATTCTCGGCTAAGAACATATCCCAAGAATCGGTCTGTCTCAGGTTGTTTCCATTCTCTTTGATGGGTGAAGCTACAAAATGGTTGGCTGAGTTACCAAGGGACTCTATCACCTCTTGGGAAGAGCTGACCACCACATTTCAAGTGCGATTCTTTCCCCCATCGAAGATGATGACTCTTAGGGATGGCATCCAAGGTTTCAAACGCTTGGAAGGTGAGCCAATCCAAGAGACATGGCTGATATTTAAGAAAGTGGTGCTTCAATTCCCAACTCATGGACTTCCAGATAATGTGTTGATGCAACAATTCTATAGGAGCCTCGATTCGGCAAAAAAGGAAGTGGCTGACCAAATTTCTCCTGGTGGTATAATGCAACATCCATATCCAGTGGCATATCAACTTCTTGATTGCATGACCAAGATCAACATGGCATGATACACTCGTGAAGACCAAGTTTTTCCTCTTACTTTCAAAATGACAAAAGAGCAAATCAAAAAGGATCAAGAGAGAGACCAAAACATGGCCAAAATGATGACCCAGATGGATATCTTCGCTAAAAATGTCATGGGTGTTGGTTTAAGGAGTGTTAATGTTGTGGATGTTGGTGTAGTAAACCCCAATGAAGCAAAATTTGAGGCATTGTACAACGAGGAAGTGAACCTCCTAGCCAATCAATGAGGAGGTTATCGTGCAAACTACCCAAGACCGGGTGGAAATCAAGAATGGAATAGAGATGAAGGCTGGAGAGACCGTGACAGAGAATGGCGTGATCGTAATGCAATTTGGAAAGAAAGAGAGGGGGAGAAGGATAGGTATGTTCCTCCCCATGAGCGTCAAAAGCCTAAGGATTCCGAAGGTGGCCGAATAGAAGATATGCTCTCATGCATTCTTAACAAAGTTGAAGGTTCAGATAAAGTGTTAAAAAAGATGAAAAAGGATGTCTCGACTCACAATCAGACGGTTATTTCTTATTCAGTCTCTATTAAGCAACTGGAGACCCAAATGGGTCAAATATCTTTGCATTTGAATCCAAGACAACCAGGGGGTTTGCCTAGTGACACAATGACAAACCCAAAAAATGAGGCTTGAATGGGTACTTTTGTCGTGCCAAGACGTTAAGTAAGGCACTTCTTGAGAGGCAACCCAAGTTTTTAATGCTTTGATTTTTAATTTTGGATAACGGGTGTTGATTGTGTAGGTTGAAAAGTGTATAGTGTTAGAAAATGGGCAGTTTGGCGAGCCAAAAGTCCAGTCGGTGATAAGCTGAACAGGTCGGCGAGCCTGACTTGGACCGCCGTAGGTACCACCAAGCCTGAAGTGGAAATCTGTAAAACTCGGCGGGTTAATTGCTTAGTCGGCAACACGCTAAATAGGTCGGCGAGCCTGATTTTTTCCGCCGTTTGGATCCCCAAATTCCCTGGAGGTCCTGTAAAACTCGGTGAGGTAAAGTACCACTCGGCGCATCGCCGAGTGGTTCGGCATGGATGACTTACTCCACCAAAAAGGTCGCGAACTGAAAGGTCTTCAAGACCAAACGGTTTAAAATTTAAAAATCTTTCATATTCTCTCATTTCTAACCCCGTGTACTCTCACCCAAACTTTAAATCTTCAATAGTTTATTGCCTTTACCCTTTGTTCTTGCGTGGAATTGTGTTTGGAATTGGAATACTTTGCCAACTAGCTTTTCAACTTCTAAATTTGGCATACAAGTTGGTTTTCCGAACCCCACACTCTTGTTTTGTGGTTAAACTCAAATGAAATAGGTAACGGTATATTGATGTGTGTTGGGTAACTTCTTTAATCATATTTTAAGTGTCGGATTACCCGTAATGTGGTTCGAACTGGTACCTAAATGTTTAAATCCATCATTTCCCGTATTTTGTGCATTAAAATTGGTCCTAAATTTTTGGGTTGCGGTAATTTTGTATTGGTTCTAGTTGGGTGAAGTCTAATTAACCCCGAGTTATGCTAGATGACGTAATTTTCCCAGTGATGGAACGTTTGACGTCATTATTAAGGGCAAAAGTCATGAAATGGACAATTTTGGCCAAATCAGGGGAAGTCTGAGTACCCCAAAGGTATGGGTCATATGGTTCTGGTACTAATTGTATGGTGTGTGTGTTCGATTTTGAATTTGGGGGCTGCGGGTTTGATTTTGGTAATTGGGGTTGAAAACTAGCACGTTGAGCCATTTGGCGAGCTGCGTCTAGCTCGCCGACTGGTTTGACGGTTCACCAAAGTCCCCCTTTGATTGTCATTAATTTCACCTTTTGACTTAGTTGATTCTGTAACTTTCGGCGAGAAGCCTGAGCCCACTGAGTTCACTCGGTGACTCACCAAAAGGTTCCTGAGATCGCCGTTTCTACGTCCCTAACCCTTAAAATGCAATGTCATATTCGGTGGGGTAGTCTAAACTCACCAATTGGTGCCGGCAATTTGCCGAAGAGCCTTGAACATCACCGACAAGCCTTTATTCTAGAAATTTTTCAACCTGGTCCTTTCGGCGAGCCCGATCTGGTTCACTCAACCGACTCACCGACAGGTTCGGCGAGTCTTTCTGTAGCTTGATTTCTCTAATTTTCTTGAACGATTTCTACACTTTTCGATGTGTTTTGCAGATATGGCTAGAACCAATTTGGATGATAGTGGCATGCCGCCCCGAAAAAGGGCACGTGGTATTGTGATAAATGAGTTTGCAGCTGCTTCCACCACAAAGAGCAAGAAAGAACCTTCGAAGGGAGGCAAAGGCAAGGGCAAGGCGCCCGTAGTTGAAAAACTGGAGCACAACTTCAGCAGTGATGGGGAATCCTTTGATTCTCAGGCTTCATTCTCTGAGCTTGAGGATGATCAATTACTACAGACCCGGCGAGCAGAGATACGTGCAAAAGCTCATCAAGATCCGTCTAGGAGTTTGGAGCTGACCCCTCCTACTGCAGATTCGGCTCTCAGCATCCTCAAATTTTGTAACTTTGGGCGATCACTCTCTGCATCCCGAAACTGCTCGGCGACTCGCTGACTGCCCCTTTTCTATCGCCGACTTGGTTTCTTCTCCCACGGCTGCCACACTAGAACTTTAGGCGGTCGAAATAGCCACTCGGTGATTCACCAGGTGATCTTGGCGATCATCAGGCTCGCCTTTCTTCACTTCTTCAGTTTATTTTGTTCTTTTTTGCCTGTTAGTATCCTAGCTTTGTTCCTCAATCCATATACTTGAAAATCAAGGCTTTAACATCAGTTTATGGCACAAATTAGACATTTGAGGACACTAAATCTATATTTAAAAAAACCCCAAATTAGTCTAAATCTCAGACTCATCAACACCACCAACTTAAACTTTTGCTTGTTCTCAAGTAAAACTCAAGATCAGCAGTTCAAAAAGAATGTCTCAAATAGTGCCGCATAAGACTCAACATAAATGCACACAACAAGGTTCAACTTACTTAAGCAATGATCAATTGTGCACTCAAAGATTCAAATTGTGACTCATCATTATCAAAGATGCTCAAGTTCACAATACTTGCTTCAAATGCAAGTTCAAGCTCAACAAAGGTACTCAAATGCCCTCGTAACAAAGATGATTCGATATTCACAAAAAAATTCTTCAACAATTTAGAGTACCGGAATCACATACAACTCTCACACTCACAAAGATGAACACATGCATGACTTCACCCATATATTTACGCTTATTTTCCAATTAACATTCGTTTCAGCTCACTCAACATCACAAAGGTCTTTTCAAGGATTCTAACGGGGCTTAGTGTAAATGTATGGTCAGTTAGGCTTAGTGGCTTCTACTTTCATGAAGTATGGTCTGAACATCAGTTTCCTCCTTTTCTTTGACATTTCAATCATGCTCATAATCCACCCCATTATTCAACTTCATATGAATTATAGGATGCCCCATTTCTTTCGCAACTTCCACTACTTTATTTCACCACTTTTTCATTCTTTTTCTTTGCTTTCTTCTTTTCTTTTCTTTTTTACATGGAGGGGTTCCATCTTTTTCAAACCATTTCTCAAGGGGAGAATTTCTCACACTACTTGATTTTTCTTCTTTTTCACCACATCCCCAACTTAGACTTTTGGACTAAGTTGACTATACAAACAAACCACACTTCATGAAAGTTATGGGTGAATGGATAAAGAGGGATCACCATTGTTCAAGTTTCTTCCAAGAAAAGGATAAGGCTCAAGAGGGTTCAAGCAAGGTCCACACATCTCACCAGGTTGGTCACAAAAGAGGCATATTGTTAAGTTGTTTCACTCCTTAAAATTGTTGCCTAAGATCATTTCAAGTGCTTGCATCACTTCGTCAACCGTACCAACAAGACAAATTCTAGGTGTTATCACATATAATGTTCAAAGTAATCTCATCACACAAGGCATTGACACCAATATCAAACAATATTCCATACTTTCTAGCTAGTGTGCAATGTTCATCAGAACACTTATTTGATAGCCAGCTAGTCAAAATGAGATACTAAAATTTCACACATTGTCTATGCAACTTCATAGGCCTCATCGTAGCCGCACATTCATTTCGTTCAATTAAGAGCACTATTTAAGTCATCGGTATTGATCACAACCGATACTCAAATTTGCACAAGAACAACCACAAACACACAAAATAGAAGTGGCAAAATTTTAAAATTAGGTTTAAAACCATTTCCATTCAAAACAAGAGCCACAAGCTAAAACATCCACAAGATCAAAATCAAAACACATATATAGATCACAAAACCCAATATTCACAAACAAAACATAATCACAAGAGGTAGGTTTAGAAATATCTCACCCCACCCACAAAAATAGCAGTTGTCATCAAATGCACTTAAAACAAAGATAATCAGTAAAAATAAAAGAGAGAGTGGTAAAAATGTCATTCTACAAAGTTAAGCATGGGGTGAAGTCTGTATCTCATTCACTCCATCTGTCAGGGAATCAGTGCCCGGAGTAGTAACCGTTGTGGTTCCACTAGAGCCTGCCATAGTAGTGTCTCTCAAGGAAGCCTCTCGAACTATCTCCAACATGACACCCTCTAAATCGGCCAAATCCTCATAAACAGTTGCATCACGTTCCCCAAGCTACTCCTCATCTATCTCGGCCTCAGACTCAACAACAGTAGTGTCCTCTATAATATCATCTCCGGTGGTAGTCGAAAGTACCAGTACTAGCTGGACTATCAGCACTCGGATCATCTGGGATCTCCACCATCCTAAATAGCAAAGTGAAGTTTGTAGACTTCAGATGGTCCACATCCTTCCTCAGCTTAGTAACATCAGTTTTCAAAGTCGTCACCTCAGTAGAAACACCGTTCCCTCTCTCACAAACCTCAACGCTTGCTGAGAGGGGATCAATGGAAGCCTAGAGAGGTGTCAACTCTCTCTCAATCATCCAGGGTACCTCAGCCTCTAGCCGGAAAGCCCACACATCGGCAAAATAGGCTAGGTGCTCCATCTTGAGGAGCATGACCTGAGTGATCGGAGTCCTCAAAGCAGTGGTACCAGCAACAACTCTAGGGGGCTGGGAATAAGTAGAAGAACTCGGGGCCTAGGAAGGAGTGGAAGTAGTTGTACGTGAAGGCTCGTAGGCTGGAGTAGGAAAGGTTGGATCTAAATGTAAAGAATCAATATCAACCTCCGGGGATGTATCCACCGGAGCTGCTCTCCTCCTATCAACCTCGTCCCGTGTGTACTCGGCCTCGATGCGCCGGATGTTGATGGAAGATGTAGGTGTAACCTCAACATCCCTCTTCTCATCACGAGGAACTCCAGCCCAACGACATAACTCTGTAATGAGTACTAGAAATGGAAGAGACGGTTGGCGCTGTTTGGCCCTCATGGCCATCTCTTGTTCTATAATAAACCTCAAATTAAGGTTTTTCTTGGCTATGATGGATCTAAGACAGGCCACCTTTGGGTGGTGGAAAATGGAATCATTCTGTGACGACGTGATAGAGCTGTTGATGAATCCAAACCACTACCGAGCTACGATGTTCAAATTCTTCTTCTCGATAGGTGCCCTGGCCGCAATCCACCTCGGGGTGGTGTCAGAAATAAGGGGGACCAACCAGCCCTTCAGGTCATCCAGGGTCTATGAAGTAGTCATCCTCTGGTACTCGTACTCAATGCCTACAGCCTTATCAAACACATCATTGATATCATCGCTGCTTCATCTAACCATCCTCTCTCGGACCATCACAAACTCTACCGTTCTGAAGGAACTAGCCTTTTTCTTTCCCTTTGGTACCAGGTCACTGTAAGCACTGTAAAAATCTCTGACCCATGTAGGAATGTATGGGTTATGGGGTCTGGTGAAGATCTCAAACCTCTGGAACAAGAGAGTGTCCCACACATTTGGGTATTTGTCCACTACACCATCCATGGACAACCTCTTTTCTTCTAGAATGGTCCTCAATCACTCAGCCTTTAACCGGTAGAGTAATCGGGGAGGAGGAACCTGAACTGGTGGTGCTGGAACCACCGTTTGTGCCGAGTTGGCATTGATAAGGAAAAGGCGATGGAAGAGAGCAAAAGGTGGTTTACCGAACCACTCGGTGAACCCGACTAACCTCGCCTAATGGCCCTTCGTGGCTTATTTTTGGAAACTATAAATTATATTTTGAACTATTAATTTTATATGCTGATTTAGGTTAGAACAGTTCTCTCTGGAGTTTTTGATAGTTTCTTAGTAGACTTGAATCTTTTGGAGACTCAATTTGGAGATTTTGCAAGTGTGTTTCGAATTTTCTGCAAATTGAAGCATTGTAAAGACTTAATTACTCTTACCTAGTTGATGGCTAATCAATTTGGTAACCTTTTTTACTCTTTTATGATGTTTGGCTAAAACCCCAATTCTATGGGTGTGATCATGTGATTATGGGTTGAATTAGTTTATGGGTATTGTTAATTACTAGTTTAAATGTTATATTGAAGTGGGTTTAATCATTAGTTGTGGTTTAATTTATGAATTGTAGTTTCAAATGCAGTTCTAACCTTGTGTTTTTAGCTTGCTCGAGAGAAAGGTTTTAGAACTAAGATTATTGATTAGTGATTTGTAGGTATTGGGTTGAGTTGGGTTCAGCTCGAGAGAGTGAATCCTAAACCCAATCCTACCCATCCAGCTTGAAAGAGTGGCTGAATTAAGGTGTGGGTTGTTCTTCATTGTTATGCTTGTTGTTGTTCAAAAGAAATCACTTGATTCGGGATAGTTGTTCGAGAGAAAGCTATCTCACTTACCGTCTAGCCTACCCATTGATTTTAAGTCTATTTACTAGTAGGTTTAATTACCCATATATTAAAATTTGCCTACAATCGATCACATCCCGAGACTTCCTCTCATTATTGTTATTTCAATTTGTTTGTGACTGTGTTGTAGTTGATAATTGCAAACTAACCCCCCCCCCCCATCCCCTTTTTATTTGTTTCATGTCTTTTTTGATAATTTTTATTCCTATATCTAGTTAGATCACTTCGTACTTTTTAATTGAATTTGAACACGTACCATTCCCTGTGGGATTCGACCCCAACTCATTTGTTGGATTTTATATTGCTTAACGACCGTTTACACCTAGAATTGGATGAGGTGTGCTTGAGACGTTAATATTCATCACTTAGCTTCAAGAACATGACGAATCCTTGCTTCTTCTCCTCCTTTCTCCTCTTCTTTTCTCTTCTCTCAAAACCCTAACTTAATTTTGTAAAGCGTAAACTGAACCAATTCAGTTTAGACCCCAACTTAATTACCAAAATTGAATTTAATTAAGGGGTAATGAAAATACCATAATACCCTTCTAAAATCCGGTTTTGACTTTCCTTATCTAGACAGCCCAACTTTGAATGGCCATATCTCCCTCATACGAACTTGAAATCAAGCAAACTCAGCGGCGTTAGAAATATAATTCAAACATATTTCCTAAGGTATCTAGTAGTATACCTAAATCATCCTGATCTAGGAGTTATGATGATTTGAAGTTGACCCAAAACTCAAGTTTAACATAACTTAAAAAAAATTCCAGATTTTTTTCATTCTTTCCAAAAATGACTCTTTCTAATTCTAGATCTTTCACAATTGGTAATTCTTTACTGAAAATTAGAGGAATTCTGAGTACCTTGGGAAAGATTAGAATATGGGTAGCTTGTAAAATTGTTTGGGTTTTCGGTAGTGTTGCATTTTTGAAAAATAGGCATTGGGCTGAAATTACCTATTCAGCGGGATTGTCTAAGCTAGCCAAGGTGATTAGGTTAATCGTTGAGTAAGAGCCCCTATCACCTTTTGATTTTGAATTTGTGACTTTGGTCCTGATAAATTCGGTGATCTTGTCTTAGCTCACCAAAACCAACTCGACAGATCACCGAGTTGGAGTTGACATCACCCTTATGCCACTGTCCCATTCACTGGGCTCATCATAGCTTGCTGAAACCATCACGGTAGATTGTCGAGTTGGAGTTGACATCACCTATCATGCCAGAGTGAAATTGCATTTTGTTTTGTCAACTTCAGTGGGCTCACTTGAGCTTGCCTAAACTGTTAGGAGAATCCCTTTTCCATTTGGCGAGCCTTAGAACATAGTTTTAACTTTGATTCTTATGTACTTCTTTTCACTAACCTTCATCCAATCTCTATTTTGAAACATTGTGACTTGCAGAAAATAAGAAAATCTAAAGGCAAAAGAGTGGTGTCCTCTGATTATGAGCACGAGTATCCTCCCTCCACCTCCTCCTAAAAGGAATAGGGGGGTTTCAATGAATGAACATTCTAAGAAACAACAGACCACTATGCACGCCTATATGTGTGTGAGTGAACCCCAATAGAAGGTGGTGGCAAAGAAGAGGATAGACATCTGGTCCAAGTTGCCTTAAAAGCCCACCACAAATTTGAGTACCTCTGGATTGCTCCCAGTCGTAGCTCCAAGAGCCCTAAATAGGCTCAAAGAAGCGGGGGAGCGAACAATTCTTGAGGAGAGGCATTTATTGACGGATAGAGTAATAAGAAATTACTCGACCATATCGTCCACAATCAAGTTCCATTAATTTGAGCGATTCACTTTATCTCGACCCCCATATGTCCCGGCATGGGTTCATGAGTCCTATGCAGCTTATGCAAAGGCGTTGCCCAAGAAGAGGAAGGGTGTTGTATTGAAACCCCTCGAGGAAGTCAAAGTCCTTAAGAAAAAAGGTGCAATGTCATGCGAGTTCCATTAATGAAATTTTGGGCACGAAAAGCAACAGGGCCAACATGTACAAGTTGAGGATGAAGCACAAATTGGATGTCCTAAAGGGATGGTTGGTACCATTAATCTTTGACACTACTCCCTGATGTATGACATATAGGGCAAGAATTGAGAACAAAGATATCACATTCTCGCTCAATTTTGGTTCGGGTTCATAAGTAGCAATCTAATGACATTCTAGAATGAGTCTATCCTCCGATATCCAAAGGTCGTATTGGTTGTTAATATTATCGTCTAGGAGGAGATCTATGTTAGTGCTATTATAGAGGAGGAAATTCTCATGCAAACACGATAAAAGCAAACTTTCCTTCTTTTCCCCGTTTTGATCACACAACTATGTGAGGAAGCTAAAGTGTCATTCAGGGAGAGATCTGACATCCGGTTGACCCCAGCCTCGTCAACTGACATTAGAACAATAGAGGCTGATTATATGAGGGACAATGCGGACATAAAGAATCCACCACCACCTGACACCACACGATTAGTGGATCTCACTACTCTTGAGTCTGATGCTACTCATCCTTCTCCTTCTTTGGATCTTACAGGTATTACCCTACCCTCGTTTGTGCCTTTCTCTTCAACAATACCTTCCACTTAGACTGAACCTCCCCCTGCATCTCGACCTTCTTTCACTCAGGCTTTAATTTATTAGATGGGCAACCTTGCTTATTATATGGATGCTAAGACAGCTAGACTTGAGAGAGAGATTCCTAAGTTTATTGCTAGGACGACTGAGGATTGTGAGACATTGGGCCACTCTAGCTTCATATAGGGATAGGTTGGACGACCTCACAACTAGGGCTGAGGAGAGAGAGCAATGTGACGGCAGTTCTATTGGCTTATCTGAGTTGAGGAGCAACATAGATGCTCTTTGGGTAGATGTAGACAAACTGAAGTCTACTAATATTTCCATGTTATGGTGTGAGGTTCCCTGGCCTGACATGCCCAAAGTGGTACTTCCCACTGAGCCGAGAGTTGATTGGCCTATTTGGGTTGCTGAGCAGCCAACAGTTAATGATGTTGAGGGAGTTGATGATAAGGTTAAGGATGATGCAACTGAAGAGACTTGTCATTACCCAAGCCTACACCCTGGACGTGGCCGGCACTGAAGAACCATTGATGGTTCCCAAGTGAACCCTCATCATGGCTGACTACAAGCGGAAGACTAACTCAAGCATGTAAAATCTTAAAACTGAATCAAATTCAATAAACTCAACTTTTACAATAATCTGAACAATACTCAATAAATGAACTCAAAGTTTGTAAAAACAACTCAAAGAAGATACATACTGAAAACTACTCAACTTTGTCAATCTATGAAGCCTCTACTATTACAGAAAGATATCAGGACAAAACCCATGACATTTCAAAACTACTAACTATAAGGTAAAGGTGAAATCCTCTGGAATATAAAAAGGCTCACCAAAGCTGACTGGAATATCACGTGACCTCAACGAAATGCCTGTTGACGATTCTGAATACTTGTATCTTCATCATGAAATGATGCAGGCCAAATGGTTCAGTACATGGAATGTACAAGCATGTAAGGGGAATTCTAAAGCATAAACATAAGCTTGAACGGATGGAAAAGAAACATACTTACCTCTTCTCAACTCACTAAACTCATCTCAATTCATCTCAACTCAACTCAACTCTATGAAACATAGTTCAACTCAACTCAGAGAAAATAGGGCTCAACTCAATAGTAAGATACTCAACTCAGTGAAACATAGTTCAACTCAACTTAGAGAAAATAGGGCTCAACTCAACAATAAGATACTCAACTTTATGAAACATAGTTCAACTCTGGACACTCAAGGATAAAGAAACAATAAAAGATGCAATATATGAAAAGCTTTTAAAACAGTAGATAGCAACTCAATGAATTGAAGAATACAATAATAACTCAGTTTGTATATAAAAACACAATATAACTCTGTGGGAGATTCTCTAACCGACAACAATCACTATGAGTTATGTGATGATACGTTGGTCTAGCCCACGCTGCTAGAACTATCCTATACTTTGCCAGGTATAAAACCTACTACTAAGTGGATCCACTAGTCTATGCTAAAAATCAATAAGGAATCATCTAAAAAGTATGATCCTTTCTACCCATGTTGGCTACATGGTTTATGGGGGCTGTGAGTTGTTAAAACTCTCCCCCATATCGGTGCTCAATACTACTCTCAAAATATATCTAGCCCATATGTTTAAAAACATAACTATTTCTGTGTTTTGATATTATTACTCAAAAATCTCTCTTAAAAGAGATGGTACTCAAACTGCTCAAAACTCTTTTGGAAATCTCAGTTTCCTCTCATCTTAAATGTAAAAATATTTACTCATAGGGATACTTAGTTCCCATATATCATTTTTTTAAATGAACTCTGCTCTACTCTTCCTCAACTCAGTGATCAAGTCTTTAAAATAAGTTTTAAAACAATTTGTAAAAAAAACTTCTTAAAATAGGGTTCATGCCGAATTATGGACATGAACGACTCAATTCATGGTTTTCAATAACCATGCATATAATTCAATACTTGGAACTCAAAAACTCCAGAACTCAAAGAGTCAATGATACTACTCATCTCAAGAATGCTCGACTCGGAGGGTTCATGCGAAATTATGGGCATGAACTCAACTCAAGGGCTCAATGACACTTCTCATCTCAAGACTGCTCGACTCATAGGGTTCATGCGTAATTATGGACATGAACTACTCAACTCAAGGACCTTCATGGGTAACATGTAGTAGTCCCATGATTAGGAATATAATCCCAAAATGATAAGGAACTAAATACTCAAGACTTAGAACTTGAAGATACTACTCCTCTCAAAGAAAATCAAGTTATGGAGTTCACACGGAATTATGGGCATGAATGACTTGACTCAAGGATCTCAATGATAATATAGACTCATGAATACATTCTCCTCCTTCTCATGCTCACTTACTCGAGTCTTGAAACAATTTATAAGTGATTGTAGAAGACTCCTCGAAAAGACTCAGAGGGACTTTCTCAAAATAACTCGGAAGAACTCTCAAGACTTAACTCTTAACTCTACCTTGAATTTGAATAATGAATTCAAGGTTATGATTAATGTTATGAATGATTTCTCAATCTTTAGAAGTAGTTTAGAGTATTTAGAATCAATAGGGATTGAAGGAACCATTTTAAAGAACTCAAATCGATAGTTGATCTTGAAGGATTCACAATTTAACTTAAAGACTTTCTTAAACTCTACTCTTAACTCTTCCTTGAATTTGAATTATGAATTCAAGGATCGTGACTTGATATATAGGATTTATTGATGATTGGATGTAGGTTGTATAGTAAAAAATCACTAAGAAAGCGAATACATGTTTTAAAATATCGAATATGGAACGAAGAACGGAGACGAAAAGAACCTGACGTCCCTGGGGCAGCAGTGGTGCACCGTGCCAGCCCTCAGTTGACTGAGGCATGTCTGGAGCGCACTGCAGGTGCAGGGCACCAACCCATCAGGCGCAACAGAGGGGCACCGCCACAGTCAAGTTCCATACGAATCCGACGAACCTTTCTTTAATTTTTCCAGCCCTACCTCGTCTAAACTCAAATGATTTCCTCCAAACTCTTTTGTACCCTTAAACCCAACCTAATTACAGCAAATTCTACACCAAAAAACCACCAAGAACAACACTCATTCGCAACTCTCACCTCAAGAACTCAACAAGAACTTCATTATAAAAAACGAAGTACAAAACTTCAAGAACTCAACAAGATTATCAATATACTCAATCTCATCGATGAAATTCATAAAAGAAACTCATGATTGGTGTGTGGAAGAACAAACCCAATACTATGGAAGCTTACATACCTCTTAGGATAAAATCCTTGATGAAATCCCTCCAAGAATCGCAAAAATCGTGAACGCTCTTCCTTTTCTCCTCTTTTCCTCTTCTTGAACTCCTCTAAAAACCCTAAGCATATTTTAGGAATAACTAAAGCTGATTCTAATCAGTTTAGACTCCTAAAACCTTACTAAAAATGTTTAAATCCGATTGGATAAGAAAAGGACCAAAATACCCATCATATTTTCGAGTAACTTTCCTTAATTGGGCAGCCTGACTTCAAACGGGCATATATCCCTCATACAAGCTCAAAAATTAGAAAACTCAGCGGAGTTGGAAAGAGGATTCCAAGACCTTTCATTTGATATGTTATGAGTCTCCTAACTCATTATGTGCTGAAAGTTATGGTCGTTTAAAGTTGACCCAAAACTTAAAAGAACTTAGGAATGACTTGAATGAACTCTCTTCTAAAACCTAAGCGTATTTGGATTTATGAAAACTGAACCAAATCAGATTTGTCCCCAAAATATTATTAAAATTCGTTTTAAGCTGATTGGGTAAGAAAAAGACCAAAATACCCCTCATATTTTTGGGTAAATTTCCTTAATTGGACAACCACACTTCAAACAGGCATATCTCCCTCATACGAGCTCAAAAATTAGCAAACTCAGTGGCGTTGGAAAGAGGACTTAAAGATCTTTCATTTGATATCTTTTGGGTCTCCTAACTCATCTTGTGCTAAAAGTTTTGATCATTTGAAGTTGACTCCAAACTTATAAGAATCTAGGAATGACTTGAAGGAATTCTCTTTAGTTCTTTTTGGAACTCAAGGTGCTACATCTAGTAACCCTAAAACTTAAGAAAATTTAAAATTCCCCCGTAAAATTTTACTTACTACGAAGAA
Organism: Solanum chiquidenum; assembly: GCA_029582725.1. NCBI lineage: Eukaryota > Viridiplantae > Streptophyta > Magnoliopsida > Solanales > Solanaceae > Solanum > Solanum chiquidenum. Next base: position 24,113 of record JAJOOS010009053.1, read on the forward strand.
TGGTTTGAGTCTTAGCTCAAAAGTCTTCTGGGCTGTTACAAGACTAATGAGGATAAGTTTTGGAGAGAGGTTGACTAGGTGATTGTTGAGACCTTAGCGGAGCTGTAGGATATGGATGAGTCAATGGTGCATGCTACTTTGGAGAGACTCACTTTGAGAGTTCCACGGTTGGCACTAGTCGGGTCTATTCTTCAGACTCTGCTATTCCTCCTCCCAATGTGCTAGGCATTGATGCCTCGATTGATGCTACATTCCTGCCTCTTGTTTCAGATGTGCCGTGTACTGATGCCTTAGATGATACCATCACCTCCGAGCCTCAGGATCAGTGTTCTTCACAGGCATAGCCTGTCAACGAGACTTTCCACTCATTCTGCTCCCGTGTTTATATTTGAATTGCATTAAGGAAACAACTAGATTTTTTTGGGAGGGGTGAGGGCTTCTGTGCCTATATTCTCTTTTTGAATTGTATTTTGTTATTTTTTTTATTTCAGTTTTATTTTGAGATATTTTTGTTTTTATTATGATATTTGGTCGGTTTGATTTTATTTCTCTTAATCCATTTCCCAGTAAATTTTTTGAGTGTGAAATGATTGAGATTGCTTAAAAAATTATTGTAAATATTCGAGGATCGATTGGTATAATATCAATGTCTTGGATAATGCTCGTGATGAGAAATATGTTTTGTGTTGGTGTTTCAAGAAGAAATTAACATTTTATTACTTTTGAATGATCTTTTTTATTCTTGTGTTAACTAGCTGCATATAGATGTCAGTGCTTGCAATAAACATCGCACATAAGTTTCTCAATTCTATAAGGCTGTGTTAAATGATTTTGTTTAAAGTGTCAGGTGTGGTGAGATCCTACTTGAAATCATACTTTTTGATTCCAAGAATTTTCCTTGTTCGTCTAATTGTTTAGTCTTGGTAAAAGGCATAAATCATCTTGGACACACATTTTCACAGGGATCCCAAGAACTTCATGCCTTTTGTGACCACCTTGTGAGGGAGTGAAACCATGTTGGCACCATTTGAGTCTAAACCATTTGTTTCCAACCTCATTGAAGCCTCTTTAGCCAAATATGACCCTAATTTATCACCCATAAATCCTTTTCTAAGCATTGTTTAGTTTGAATAGCCAATTTAGGCAAAAATCCTAAGTTTGGGGTATGGCAAGGAAGGAGTAAACAAAGTAAAGTGAAAAAGAAAAGAGAAAAGTGAGACTCAATCTTGAAGTTTGCAAGAAGAAGGAACCCCTCCTTATAAAAAAAATGTGACAAAAAACATGAAAATGAAATTAAAAGGGAGATCTCGATGAAATAAAAAGAGTTTCCAATAAATTGAGTGAAGAGTTGAGGTTTGAATCTCAAAATGAAAAGAATGAAAAGAACTAGAGAAGATGAGAAGATGAGTACAACAATGCTTTTAAAAGGTGAAGTCATTGAGCCAAGTTGACCATACCTTTACCCTCAGCCCCATTACAAGCCTAAAAGACCCTTGACATCTTGTTTAAATTAGGTTTTGTGATGATTGGAAAATATAGGAAAACATATGAGATGAAGCTTGCATGTATTCTCTTTCGGAAAGTGAGATTTGTATTGACTCTTAACTTCTTTATTTATGTGCTTTGTGAGAGCATGAAATCATTTTTGATGATAGGGAACTTAAATGTTTTTGTTGTAACATGGTTTTGCATTACTTAGAGAGCATGAGTGAGCTTGAGCTTGTATTGATACCGTCTAATCATCATTTGAAGCTTCTTGAGCATGATAAAGATATAACATATATTTTTTAGTAGTCTTGTGGTGACACTTGCATGTTAATTCTCATTGAGAACTGTTGTAGACACCCTTGTTGAACTAATTGTGTTCTTGATTTACTTGAGGACAAGCAACAGTTTAGGCTGGGGGTGTTGATGTGTGGTAGATTTCCACTCATTTGAGGCCTTTTTAGTTCAACAATCAGAGTCCTCAATGTCTATTTATGTATTTATATGATGATATTTATGTGTTCTGTATCTATGAAGGCTAAAGTATAATGCAATGATGAATACATGAAAAAGAAGCCAAAACCATGGAAAGGAGTATAAGCTCTTAATTGGTAATCGCCTAACCAAAAGGGCATATCGCCCAATAGGCTAAACCTTGCCCAATTTGACTGTGTGAAAGTTTAAAAGTATTCAAGGGAAGTCGGTGAACCAAAGTGGAAACGGTGATTCGCCAAACTCATTGGGTGAACTAGAAGTTCCATCGCCGAATGTGACATACTACTAAGTTAAAATGAAGGCAAAGTGGGCAAACAAGGTGATAAATCACTGATTCACCGAATGGGAAAGGCTGACTTAATCGAGTTCACCAACTAAGGTTCAAATACCTAAAGCCTAAAGCAAATGAAGGGCAAACTGAAGAGCAAACGATGAATCACCGAATTAGAAGAGTAAGCCCGATTAATGTCAATAAATGCGTTGCGCATGGAATTTCAGACTAATTTTTGGGGAAACTATAAATAGCTCAAAGGCGAGAGAAAAAATGTATTAGAAATCAAAAGGAAGAAATATTTTCTATAATTCATTGTTAATATCTTGTAATTTTTTTGGATAATGAGAAATTGAATCTTCACATAGTTTTGGGGTTGTTCAAACAATCTTGTAATTGACAATTGAGGGTTGAAATTGAAGTGTGTGTTGAAGATTATTACTTATCATCAACACAGTAATGGTTGAAAGCATCATTGGAATAATTTCTTTTCTTTTTATGATGCTTGGCTAAAACCCTAATCTGAGAGGTGTAATTATGGAGTTAGGTGTTGATTTAATTTAGTGGGTCTTGTGTGTTGCTCTATTTTATTACTTTACAACCATGAATTTGAGTCATTTAGCATGAAGTTAATATATGGGTTAATGTTAAAAACTTAATCCTATTTAGATCTTCGATAGATGCTCAAAATAAATTTCAATTGAAGTGGGTAAATTGCTTGATGCATGCAATTTAGGTTTGATTTTATAGTTTGCTCAAACGAGAAATTTTGATTCAATTCTAGCTGTCAAATCTGCTCAAAAGAGAGATTTTAGTAAGGTATTAGGTTGATTTGTGATTCACATAGACGAGACCAAAAGGAGATTCTATGATATGATGCTTTGAGATCGAAAGAAGGTTAATGTCATTGAAAATTACCCACCTTATCCATGTTTGTCTAGCATAATTGAGAAAATACTTGTACCCCAATTTGACATCAATATCAACCCACACACCTCTAGAGCGTCTCTTACTTGTGAAATTCTTGTTTTAGTTTAATTGTGATGATTGATACCAAACCCCTTTTACTAAATTTGGTGGAACCGTCCACCCACTTGTTCTAATTACTACAATGAATCAGTTTGCATTCTTATTCTCCTAGTTGAATTCTTATCGCTAAATCACTCCTTGTGAAATTCAACTCCGACAATTTATTGGGTATTTTTATTGCTAACAACTGCTTACTCTTCTAATTATTTTTAGGGTAATTTGATTGTTATCACGTACTCCATGCCTTACACCTACGGTTGAGATGAAGATATCTCACACTAATGAAGAGGAGGACGTTCGCAACGATGACAAAATTCATTTTTCATCATGAATTTTCTATAGATATATTTGGAATTAAATCAATGAGTTGGCAAGTTGTAAGTCATTTCTATTCACTATCTTTTTTGTTTATCTGACGATCTTTATTGGTGTATGTTTTTTAATTTATCCTTATATGCATTGATTTCTTTGGTTGCAGAGCCACGTTTAAATGAACTACTCTTATAAATGATTCAATATAGTCTTAAAATAAACTTTTAGATTAAAAAAATTAATATGCATCCTCTAATCAAGATATACATAGAATTCTTTATTTAATTTCTGCTAAGTAAATTAATTTGTAGAAGTTAGATCTTTAAAACTCAATTCTCTTTTTAGATTTTAAAAAGAAGTCTGTGTTCAAAAAAAATTCTCAATTTAAGGTATGTATATTTGGTAAACTATATATTTTTAGATCATCTATTTCGTAAGAATAATAGGAGGTTATTGTTTGGCTATATTATGTTTTCATATGTTTTGATCTGATACATGTTAAGTTGTGGTTTGGATTTGTAGATGTTAGTTCTCCTAACCTTGGGTAGTTGACTCTTGTATAATAGCTTATTTGTGAGCAGGTTGTTGGCTTTCATTTCTAGGTACGTTCTCGACGCAGTTCCTTATCCTTTATATCTTGTTTCTGCTCCTTATTGCTTGTATAGTATATTATATTTTATGCGTAGTTACTTGTGTTGTACTTTCCTCATTACTTGTTGTTTATACTTACATTATCTTTGGAGCTCAGTTGGTTGATGCCTATTAAGTACCATTTGTTTGTTCTAATACTATACTTTTGTAACCTCCAAATCACTGTAAGAGTTCTCGTCGTTGATTTGGAGCTCGAGCAGAGCAACTTTTGGGATTTGGAGACTAGGGTGAGCACCTGACATTCAGAGTTACCGATTTGCATCTATTTTGGCTAGGCTAGTCTTTATGTTGTATTTAGAGACAACCTATACTTATATTGTATTTGTAAAGCTTTGCACTAGTATTTTGATTAGGTACTCTATTGTAATATCCCAAAATTTTCTAAGTTGAGACGTGAGTCATTCTTTATGGTGAATAAAAACAAATTCTGAATGATTCAAAATTTTCTTAGATGTTACGGTCGCTAAAATTCCATATCATAAAGTTGAGTAGGAAACTTTCCTTCCAATTGAATTTCTCTAAGAGATTGTTCTTTGGTCAACTTCAAAGGACCATAACTTTCAGTTCAGGATGAGTTAGGTGGCTCATAAGATATCAAATCGAAGATCTCTGTGTCCTCTTTCAAACACCACTAAGTTTACTAAATTTTGAGCTTTGAGTAAAAAGTTGTAACTGATTTACTATCGACGCTCTAACATGGCAGCAGCTCCGCGATGGCTCCGAGTTACGGAGCCAATACGAACCTCACTGCCCGCTGGAAAATTATTCTGACTTCCAACTCATTTTATTTATTTATTAAGGGTATTTTAGTCCTAAAACACCTTAGGAAGTCATCTAAATTACCTTGAACATGTAGATAAATCAGTTTTCATAATCAAACCCTCTCATTCACTCCAATTTTTTTACGCTCAAGAAACGCTAAGTCTAGGGTTCATCTTCCAGGATTTTCCTTCAAGTTTTTTCAAAAACATTGTTCTTCCAGGTATGTAAGTTTTCAAAGTGTTGGGTTTGTTCGCCCTCACGTCAATCATGTAAAATTTCATCCATGAATTCGTTTTACAGTTGATTGATTGAGATTCTTGAGGAATTCTTCAGGTTTAGCTTCACTCTTTATTAATGGAGCCTTGTTGAGTTCTTAAGGTGAGGGTTTTGCGAATGAGTGTTATTCTTGATGAGTTTTGTATGGGTTTCATTGAAAATGTTCAAGGTTTATGAAAATTTGTGAATTGGGACAATAGAATCACATAGGGTGTGAATTGAATCAAGTTGGGAGAGGAAGAAAAGATAGGGTAAAAATATGTGCTCAGGTCCGCGTCGCGGAGGCGCTTTGAATTGCAGCCTCTAGATAATCATCCCCTCTCCGCATCACGGAGAGGATACGGAGTCCTCTATCTCAAAAATAAATTCACAACCAAAAATAAAATGCTATCTTTGTGTCGCGCCAGTACCGCCTCAAACTGTATCTTCACTCTCTTCTTACCCCTAACTATCTAAGCCTTCTTTAATCATTGAGCGATACTATATCCAAATCATAACTCTTTAATTCACATTTCAAAATTAAAGGTAGAGTTGGGAGGAAAGTCCAAGAAGTTCTTTTAAGTCAAGTTGTGAATTCCTTTGAAATCAATTATAGATTTGAGCTAAGTTTTGAGGAAGTAAGTATGAGAATGAGAAGAGTTGTGCACATGAGTTCTATATTGTCATTGAGACCCTTGAGTCATGTCGTTCATGTACATAATCCCACGTGAACTCTATGAATTGAGTGTTCTTGAGAGGAATAGTATATTCGAGTTCCGAGTTCTTGAGTATTGAGTTCCTAATCCTTTTTGAAACTATATTCCGAATTATGGGATTACTATATGTTATTCATGAAGGTCCTAGATGCCTATAATTTTGCATGAACCCTATGAGTCGAGCATTTAGGAGATGAGTAGTATCTTTGAGTTCTTAGTATCGAGTTCTATGAGGTCATTGAGGTCATTGAGTTGTTTCATTCATGTATATTCTTCAACATGAACCCCATTTTGAATTACAAGTTTTGAGAAATTTGTGAAAACCAATTATGAGTTTTAAAACTGAGTTTCGAGGAAGTAAAAGATGAGTTTTGAGAAAATAGTTTCGGAAACATGATTAGTATAACAATCGAGTATGTCATCAGTGTATGAGCAGTATGGTATCTAGATATACCATCAATGTTTATGCAGTATGACTTCCCGAGTCATCAATGATCATATTAAAATATGATTTTGAGAAAGAGTTTTCAAGTATGAATTGAGTAAGAGTATAAGGAGACTATGTATTCTCAGATGTATCGATTTTTACATTGATAAAAGAGAAACTGAGATTTCTAAATGAGTTCTGAGTTCAAAAGATATTTCAAGAGCAGTTACATGTTTTAAGAAGGTAGTTTCAGCAATTATCTCAAACCAGAGGAGGAGTTATGTTTTTAAACATATCAGCATGAGTATATATTATTGGGAGTAGTATTGAGCACCGATATGGGGACGAGTTCAGAAAACTCAAAGTCCTTATAAACCATGTATGCCAACATGGGTAAAGGATCATACTTTTTAGATGATTCCTTATTGTTTTTAAGCATAGCTTAGTGGATCCACTTAGTTGAGAATGTCTTATACTTCGGCAAGGTATATGTCACGACCTAGGGGTACCCCCTAGATGTAACAAGGCGTACAAGACCCTGAGAGATCTCATACAATCCCCTTAGCATATCATAACATAAAGTACTAGAAATGATGCGGAAATTTAAAACATCTTTTTCATAATATCAAAGTCCTTTAAAAAAAAGCGAAGTCCATAACACTTTTTCTCAAACCATCTAAATCCATAAATGTCTTCGGGTCGCAGCCCATACAAAAGTTCTAACGTAAAAAAAAAGACATAAAGGAAAGGTGATCAAATCCTCGATGCTATGAGGACTCACCAAGTCTTCAATCCTTGATCTATTATGAACCGAGCCACGGGGATGGAACTCAATATCACGGGACCTTACATTTGATAAGAATGTAGGCAAGAGTATGTGTTAGTACAAAATGTACTAAATATGATAGCTAACATAACATCATCAATAGCATAAAAACATAATCATAGGCATAATCACCAACATAGACATAATATAAGCATTAGTCAACATAAAACATAATCCATAAACATAAGAGATACAACATATTCATAAGCATAGTCCATACTTAGATCTTCATAACATAAGAGAACCATTTCATAAGTAACCTCGAGGCATACTTGTGCAATGCATGGATAAGACCACATAATCTCACTCATGCTAAGTACCACTTTAGGTCATCATACATATTTATCTTTCTTTGATCTCATCCTTAGCTTATTTCTCATAGACAAAGGAACATTCACCTTTAGTCAACATATCAAGGAATGCAATTAGAGCAACAATCCAAGCTAGCATACATCATATAAGAAAACCTCATATAAAAACAAACTTACAACACTTCCTTGAAGTAACCTTGTTTCATCATAATCATGCTACTTTGATTAGGGACTTGTCCCTCTTTAGCTATATCTACTATTCATGGAAGAGTACTTCTTAACTAGTCCAATACATACATTACTCATGAATGGTTACGATTTACCAATTCAAGGCTACCAAGGAAAAAGCACCATATTATGCTAGACCAAGCTACCATATAAAGCATACTACCATGCAAGTCCAAGCTATTCAAGGAAGGGTACTATTGCTCAATCCAAGCTACCAATAAAATGGTTTGGCCTAACCAAGTCATGCTACCATGCAAGTATTTTGTTATGCTAGTGCAAGCTAACCTTAGGAAGGGTACGATTTCTCAATCCAAGGCTACCATGAGATATTCTACTCAAGCTACCATGCATGGTCCTGTCTTACCAAGTCAAGCTATTCATGAAGGGATTTTATGTCACAACTTCAAGCTATCCTAGTCAAACATGCTTTATTTATTTTAGGTGAGCAAACCTTTCAACCTAGAATCATTCCACGTGAGAAAACCTTTCACATTATACATCCATGCCTTCATAGTATGGAGTATGTGGGTAAAGGCTTTTCACAACAATTCCATTACAATGCAACATTCATGGTATTAGCTTTACTCTCAAAGCCTCAACAATCATAGTTCATCATGCAAACTCTACTCTAAAAGCCCAAATAATCATAAGTCATCATTCATTCTTTATTCTCAAGACATTACATCTCATAAACATCATACATGTCTAGCTCTTAAGACAAGTCTAATCATAATTTCTCATATATGTTTTAATCTTAAGCAATTCTAGTCATAATTCATCATATATCCCCAATCTCAATCAATACTAACCATATATCATCATGTATACTTTAACCTCATTCAATTCATATCTATATGCCCAAATCTCAAGCAATCTACTATACATATTATCAATCCTAGAAGATTATCTCTAAATCCTCAATCTCCCCTTTCAAGGCACAAAACCCACATACTTTAATTTCATCTTTCTAGACATGGGTTAGGCATGTAAACATGTAATTTCATCATAATAACATGATTTACTACTAATTCAATCATAAACAATCAATATCCCCTCAATTGGATCAACATATAACAATACCCACAATATTGGAAGAAGCCATAACTAGAACTGGGGATTTCATCTTCACAATTGGGGAAAACAAGGGGACTCCATGGATGAAAGAAGTCCATGGATAAAGAGCTATCATACCTTGATCACAATGCCTTCAAAATCTTGGAGATTTGGTGCCTTGATCTTGACCTAGCTTTAAACTATATCTTCTTCTTCAAGTTCTAGAGAGAAATATTTAAGAGGATGAACTTTGAAATTCTTTTGGGGATTTGTAATTAATAATTTAATTGGTGAGGATAAAGGGTTAAAATATCTTATATAGGTGTACTAAGTCTAGGCAAAACGACCTCATTTAAATCTAACTTAAAAAGGAAATTCCCAATTTGGCCCTCACTAGGCAGCCTATCCCAAGCACCACAGCAAGCTCCACGAGCCGTGGTCCTCATCACTGGTCGTGGTCCTGCCCATGGTACTTGGGAAGTGACTAGGCCATGATGTCTTGGCCTCCAAAAGTCTAAGGCACCTTCACTGGCTTTCCCACGAGTCGTGGTCTTCACCACTGGCCGTGAGTGGCTCGTGAAGGTGAGCCATTTTGAGGCAGCTTCATGGGGGCTACTGCCTTATCCACCACGAGCCACACCATAGGTTGTGGTGCTCACCACTGTCCGTGGTGGGTGGTCGTGAAGTGGGGAAGTGTCTTGGCAAGTTTGGGGCATCCTTGACCCTTGGCTGGGGCCTTTCCCCTTTTCCTTGGCCCTTGCCTCTTTGCCTTGCCTCTAGATGCCCTCATACTTAGCCCTAGTTGGCCTAATAAACTACAGGGTGTTACAATATCTCCCCCTTGGGAATATTCATCCTTGAATGACGATCTAGACATCCCCTAAAGGAAACTACTCTAGACTAGCAGCCCATCATGCATGCGACACATCTAAATGCACACAACCAAGGAGGAAAACTTCAACTCCAAGCTAAACATACTCAATGCAACAGAAGGAAATGGGAGCTACATCTATCAACCCATTATGCATGAAATTGCATAACTAATCATGTCCAAGGAGGAACTACCATCTCCAAGCTAAAACATGCTCAACACAAACTCATGGAGCCTATATGCAACCTATACTCAAAGCACGCATTCGAGGAGGAACTCTCAACTCCTAGCTAAAACATGTTCATCAATTCATCTCATGAAGTCTATAGGCAACTCATACACAATGCACTACAACATGACGAAAATCTATCATATAAACTCATTTTTTTTCTTTTAAAACACAAGTTTTCATGAACATGCATCACATAAGGAAATCATGGGAAAATCTAAAACATACATGACTTCATACTAATAAAAAATCATGAGCAACTCATCATCTCAAGCTAGGGGAGGAGTTGAAGGATAATGGATAAGCATATCGGGACATCATAACGGCCTCGGCCTCCCAAATAGCACCCTCACTAAAAGATTCCTTCCTAACACTTTCACGGAAGCTACCTCTTAACTTGCCGGTCTAAGATCTCTACCGGAACTTCCCTATAAGAAAGTCCTCAATCCCTAATAATGAACATTAGAGTCACTTAGCAACCTTGACATCTAGGCACACCATATCCCCCTTGGGAGAAGGCCTCAATAGACTTCTTAACACCGTTTCTTTCAATACTACTAAGGTTGGATCCATATTTTGCTTAACTTTCACATTGAACACTTAAGACGATTCGGAAGCATCTTAAACCATAACACTACCTTTAATAGAGTCTACTAACCGAACATATCTAGGCATTATCTAAACACCCTATGCATAATGACCATATTTAAGATCAATCTTAAAAGATAACTAACTCTTTGGAGTTCGTCAATACCTGAACTCTTCTCTCTCACCTTAACTAGGTGGTACATACAACCCTTTAAGTCAACTTTAAGACAAAACATAATCCAAACTCTTGGCATAGACTTCCCCCTTCCACTCTTGGATAGGCGCTTTCGGGAACTAACAATTTTACTATACAAGTTCTACAATCACAGAGGAGCATAATAGGAGTGCAACCAAAACATCACAAAAATGACATCATAATCTAACCAAGCATAAACAATCAATTAGAAAGCTTGCAACATACCGGGATCCATATTTGGAGCACACTCATGGTCACCTCTTACTTGAAGTGCATAAAACTGGTTTTGCTTAGGAGCATCTTCTCTTCCTTTATCCTTTGCCTTAGGACAATTCCTCATTTTTTTACCACTTTCACCACAACTAAAACAACCTTCTACTCCAACTAAACATCTACCCTCATGTCTCTTTCCACACCTAGCACAAGTAGGCCATAAGGATTCACTAATAATTCCTTGCGGTGTAGGGTTAGACACATTATCCTCCTTATACTTAGAAGCATTGGAAGAACCTTGTCTGGAAAACCTTTATCGATTCCTAGAACGACCATGTTCGTCGGACCCATCATGAAAGGACTTCTCATCATCAATTCTAGACCTGTTTTTCTCCCTAGACCTCTCTTTTAGCTTTGTCTCCTCAATTTGTTGGCAATGAGTCATAAGACAAGCAATATCCATGTCGTGGATAAGCATTACCATACGACATTCTTTTTCTACCAAATCAGAGACACCCATTATGAACTTACTCATTCTTGTCCTACGGTCGGAAACTAGAGATGGAGCATACTTAGACAATTGGGTGAACTTAAGGGCATACTCTTTCACACTCATACTCCCTTGATGAAGGTTAAGTAACTCATGCAACTTGACTTCCCTCATCTCAAGAGGGAAGAACCTATCTAGAAATGTCGATTTAAACACTTCCCACACTACGGGACCCACTCTTACCGGCCTAGTCTCTTTCCATTGATTGTACCACACTTGAGCAACATCATTCAATTGGTAAGCGGCTAATTCTTCCTTCTCTACCGAGGTTACTCCCATGATATCAAGTACCTTATACACCTCATCTATAAACCCTTGAGGATCTTCCTCAACTTTGGAGCCATAAAAATTCCGGAGGGTTCCTCCTCATAAAATCCCTCACTCTTGAAGCGATCGTACCCACTATTGGGTTCATCGGTGCTACCACATCCCTATTAACTTATGTCGTCATGGCTTGGGCCAACATTTGGAATGCCGACCTAAACTCCGCATTTGTAACATTCTCACCCAAAGGGTCAATCGGAGCTTGTGGAGGAACCTTTTGATCCACTATGTCTTTCTCATTTCTTCTAGCATTTCCCCTTGTATTAGCCATATCATGTAGACCATCGGGGGTAGGGATTAGGAGAAAGACCTTATAGAGATAAGCTTCATGGAAAGACTTAGAGAATGAATAAGTGAGATTTCCTAATCATCTAATAGTTTCCTATTCATAAATGTGGTGCGCTTCACATTTATGAACAAGACTCTACTAGATGTGGTTTTGAGACATCCTAGAATCATTCTAAACCTTGTGCTCTGATTACCAAGTTTGTCACGACCCAGGGATACCCCCTAGATGTAACAAGGCGTGCAAGACCCCGAGAGGCCTCATACAAGCCCCTTAGCATATCATAACATAAAGTACTAGAAATGATACAGAAATTTAAAACATCTTTTTCATAATATCAAAATCTTTTAAAAACTAGCGGAAGTCTATAACACTTTGTCTCAAATCATCTAAAACCATAAATGTCTTTGGGACTCAGCCAATACAAAAGTTCTAACGTAAAAATAAATAATATAAAGGAAAGGTGATCAAATCCTCGATGCTATAAGGACTCACCAAGTCTTCACTTCTTGCTCTACTATGAACCTAGCCACGGGGATGGAACTCAATATCACCGGACCCTACATTTGATAAGAATGTAGGCAAGAGTATGTGTTAGTACAAAATGTACTAAATATGATAGCTAACATAATATCATCAATAGCATAAAAACATAATCATAGGCATAATCACCAACATAGACATAATATAAGCATTAGTCAACATAGACATAATATAAGCATTAGTCAACATAAGACATAATCCATAAACATAAGAGATACAACATATTCATAAGCATAGTCCATACTTAGATCTTCATAACATAAGAGAACAATTTCATAAGTAACCTCGAGGCATACTTGTGTAATGCATGGATAAGACCACATAATCTCACCCATGCTAAGTACCACTTTAGGCTATCATACATATTTATCATCCTTTGATCTCATCCTTAGCTTATTTCTCATAGACAAGGGAACATTGACCTTTAGTCAACATATCAAGGAAGGTAACTAGAGCAACAATACAAGCTAGCATACATCATATAAGCAAACCTCATATAAAAATATACTTACGACACTTCCTTGAAGTAACCTTGTTTCATCATAATCATGCTACTTAGATTAGGGACTTGTCCCTCTTTAGCTATATCTACTATTCATGGAAGAGTACTTATTAACTAGTCCAATACATACATTACTCATAAATGGTTATGATTTTACCAATTCAAGGCTACCAAGGAAAAAGCACAATATTATGCTAGACCAAGCCACCATGTAAAGCATACTACCATGCAAGTCCAAGCTGTTCAAGGAAGGGTACTATTGCTCAATCCAAGCTACAAATGAAATGGTTTGGCCTAACCAAGTCATGCTACCATGCAAGCATTATATTATGCTAGTGCAAGCTAACCTTAGGAAGGGTACGATTTCTCAATCCAAGGCTACTATGAGATCTTCTACTCAAGCTACCATGCATGGTCTTGTCTTACCAAATCAAGCTATTCATGAAGGGATTTTATGTCACAACTTCAAGCTATCCTAGTCTAACATGCTTGATTCATTTTAGGTGAGCAAACCTTTCAACCTAGAATCATTCTATGTGAGAAAACCTTTCACATTATACATTCATGCATTCATGGTATGGAATATGTGGGTAAAGGCCTTCCACAACAATTCCATTACAATGCAACATTCATGGTATTAGCTTTACTCTCAAAGCCTCAACAATCATAGTTCATCATGCAAGCTCTACTCTAAAAGCCCTAATAATCATAAGTCATCATTCATGCTTTATACTCAAGACATTACATCTCATAAACAGCATACATGCCTAGCTCTTAAGACAAGTTTAATCATAATTTCTCATATATGGTTTACTCTTAAGAAATTCTAATCATAATTCATCATCGTGTATACTTTAACCTCATTCAATTCATATCTATATGCCCTAATCTCAAGCAATCTACTATACATATCTTCAATCCTAGAATATTATCTCTAAATCCTCAATCTTCCCTTTCAAGACACAAAACCCACATACTTCAAATTTCATCTTCATAATTGGGGAAAACTAGAGGACTCCATGGATGAAAGAAGTCCATGGATGAAGAGCTATCATACCTTGATCACAATGCCCTCAAAATCTTGGAGATTTGGTGCCTTGATCTTGACCTAGCTTCAAAGTCTATCTTCTTCTTCAAGTTCTAGAGAGAGAAATATTTGAGAGGATAAACTTTGGGATTCTTTTGGGGTTTTGGAATTAATGACCTAATTAGGGAGGTTAATGGGTTAAAATAGCTTATATAGGTGTACTAAGTCTAGGAAAAATGACCTCACTTAAATCTAACTTAAAAAGGAATTTCCACATTTAGCCCTCACTAGGCAGCCTACTCCCAGGCACCACGGCAGGCTCCACGAGCCATGGTCCTGCCCATGGTCCTTGGGAAGTGCCTAGGCCATGATGTCTTTGCCTCCAAATTTCTAAGGCACCTTTACTGGCCTTCCCACGAGCTGTGGTCTTCACCACTGATCGTGAAGTGGCTCATGAAGGTGAGCCATTTTGAGGCAGCTTCATGGGGGCTACTGCCTTAGCCACCACGAGCCGTGGTGGTGGTCGTGAAGTGTGGTAGCCTTGACCCTTGCCCCTTTGCCTTGGCTCTTGATGCTCTCATACTTAGCCCTAGTTGTCCTACTAAACTGTGGGGTGTTACAGTATAGGACAGTTTTGGCAGCGTAGGCGAGCTATTGTATCATCACATAGCTCATAGTGATGGTTATCAGTTAGAGAATCTCCCAAGTAAGAGTAAATAGTTATTATTATATTTTCATATACATTCAAGTTATTATCTATTGTTTTAAAAGTTTCATGTAAATCTATTGTTTCTTTCATATTGATTTGAGTATACTTGAGTTGAGTATTCTTGAGCATCCTTGAGTTGAGTTGAGTTGAGTTGGGACGAGGTGAGTATGTTTCCTTTCCATCAGTTCAAGTTGTATGTAATGTTTTAGTGGTTCCCCTTACATGCTTGTACATTCAATGTGTTGACGCCATTTGGAGTGCATCGTTTCATAATTTAAATACAGGTACTCAGGATCATCAACAGGTGTTTTGTTGAGATCATTTGACCTTCCAGTCAGTTTTGGTGAGCCTTCTAGTATTTCAGAGGACTTCACATTTACCTTATAGTTAGTAGTTTGGAGATGTCGTGGATTTTGTTCTGATATCCTTCTGTAATAGTAGGGCTTCATAGATAGACAGAATTGAGGACTTTTTTTGTATTTACTTTCTTTTGAGTATTGTTCAGACTTTTTAAAGTTGAGTATTTCAGGTCAATGAATTTCTTTCAATTTAATGCTTATGTATGCTTGAGTTAGTCTTCCGCTTGTATTCAGCCAGGATGAGAGTTCGCTTGGGGACCAATAATGGTTCTTGAGTGCTGGCCACATCTAGGGTGTAGGCTCGGGTCGTGACATCTATTACTGACTGACGTCAAGTCTTGGGGATGATTTCTTGTATTATTTCAATTGATCTCTCTTTATTCTCATTGTTATTAGCTTATTGCCTCTTATTGATTATCTTCCGCTTGATAGCATGTCGCTTGCGGGTTGGGGTTAAGGGTTAGGCTTACCAACTGGTGGGGTGTAGTAAGTGTCATTATGACCTGAGAAATGGGTTCGTGGCAATTTTTTCCTACTTGCATGCTGAATTTAATAGAAATGAAATTTTATTTTAAAAGAATCTTGCGACAAGTAGACATACTTGCTTAAAAACATATGTATATCTCTAACACAATATGAGATTAAAAAAATTGGGAACGGAGAGTTAGGTGAAGTAGGGTAGGAATTTTCTGAAAAAAATAAAAATAATATCAATTTTTCTTTTTTGGAGGGAGGGGAGGGAAGGGAGGGAGGGTTTGGGGGAAGAGGGGATGAAGTAAAAAAAAAATTCTTAAAAAAAAAACTTTATAGCAGAAATATAAAAAATTAAGAAAATATTTGGTGGGGGGGGGGGGTACGGTGGGAGGAGGTGGTGGAGTGCGATAAGAAAAATATTTTAATTATCTTTTATCTTTTTTTTTACAAAAAAAAAAAATTATTTTTTTATTTATTTATTTTTTTTGGGGATAGTGAAACTTTTATCTTTAATTTTCAACTAATACTAATAATTTATTTATTTTTGGGATAAGGCACAAGTACTCCCCCTCCCCCTCCCTAGATTATGATTGAAATCTCAGAGACACACTTAAACTTAATTAGGGTCCTAGTTAAGTTTAGGTGTATCTCTGGAATTTCGGTCATAGTCTAGGGGGATACTTGTGTCTTATCCCTTTATTTTTTGTCAAGATAGAATGTTTTGTCTATGTAGAGTGTCATGTGATAATTTTTTTATAAAAAAAAATAATCAAAGAGAGATTGTAGTAATCAGGAGAGGAGTTCGGAGCCAAAAAAAGGCAAAAAATAGAGCAAAATTTTTAAAAGGGCAACAAAAATTGAGTATGAAATCAAAAGAGTAACATTTGGATGGAGGGGCAGACGAGGTTAAACTTTATATACAAGATTCATATTTGCATGAGCCTTCCAAGGCTCATATTTGACATGGGTCTTCATTTTCAAAACACAACGTATTTTAAAATAAAAATTAGTATTTGTTCTTCATTATTTATTCAATCATTTATTGTTGTGTTTTCGTGTTTATTTTTTATACTTTCACTATTAATATGTAAATAAAAATGTAAGTGGTGCGGTCAAGTTTAATAGTTTTTTAATATAAATATTGAGGACAAAATATAGGGACATGAAAAAAATATAAAGGAAAAAACTTCTATACATTGCATATTGTTTTAGAGATTATCGCCTGTGTCAACACAGTTGTTGTGGTTTATGTGTACTCGTTCCACACATGGTTGGTACGTGTGGCCTTGTTATTCAATTTTGCAGGATATTAACAACCCTCGAAAAACAACAAGGCCACACGCAGAGGCGAATCTAGGATTTTTCAAACATGGGTGCACCCAGAAAAATGTATTAAGTGGAAATTGATCCAAACATGGATGAATCAAGAAAAATGTATTAAGTGAGAATTGATTCTTCATCCTCAAGGTAAAAAGCTCAACATTTAACCATCTGGACCAGATAGACTTCTTATAGCACGGGTGCAAGAATATAATAATATACAAATTTTAGAAAATATATACATAAAATATCTAGTTTTACGAAGAGACCACGAGTTCCAGTGTCCTATTTTTTACCTTTAGATTCGCCACTAGCCACACGTAACAACCATGTGTGGAACGGGTACACATAAACAACAACAATCGCGTCGAGGCAGACGGTAATCTCTAAAATAATATGCAATGTCTAAAAGTTTTGTCCTTTATGTTTTTTTCATGTCCCTATATTTTGCCCTCAATATTATCATATATATATATATATATATATATATATATTACTATTCATCTCTCTATTTTACTTTTTAATTATTTTAATATTATTTGTATGGTATCATTAATTAAGTCTTGATTTTCTTATTTAAGAAGACTTGGATAGATTCTACTATATCAAATTTAAAATGGTGGAAAATAAAAGTGGTCCAATAGAAGTGTTTTGGATGGAGTAGAATTAAACCGCGGCAAGTGAGAGAGGGAACAGACAAAGACTTGGGAACTGAAAAGACCAACCTTTTTCTTAGTTTGTTTTTGGCGCTTTTATCTCTCATTCTCAATTATCACACGCACAAAACACAGACAACATATACTAGTAATAAAACTTGAAAGCTACATGCCTCCTTGTCCCTTTCCTAGCCACTCGTTTATTGGTCTTTCTTTCATATTTGACTTTTACTTTTCAAAATATTTATATACCTACTAAACATTCATCTATTTACTTCTCTATAAACTTTACTCCCTCCGTCTTATTTTATGTGAGCTAGTTTGATTTTACACAAAATTTAAGAAAGAAAAGAAAGTTTTTAAACTTGTGATCTAAAATGAATGATAGAAATTTGTGTGGCTAGAAATCATTTCATTAAAGATAAAATAGACACTTTAAAGATAAATTATTACTTAATATAAAAATGTGTCATTTTTTTTGGAACTAACTAAAAGGAAAAGTATGTCACATAAATTACCTTCAACCAAGCCTTTCCGTTCCGAAATCGAGAAAGAGTTGACCTCTCCATTTACTTTCAAGCTTGCTCTTCAAACCGGCCTATCGCTCTCCTCTATGAAAAGGTTCTTCCGTAATCACTCTCAATAAGACATCCATTCCCCTTTCAAATGAAAAGAGAACTAGACTTTTCTCTTCATCATTGAAATCCGTCATTCAATCGCAGTGCGGTGCTCTCAAAAAGCTCAATCCTCTAAGGCTGAAACGAATAGATCAGGAATTCGACTTTACCGAAATAACCTCTGCTCTCCCACTTCCTTCTATTCAAAAGATTCAGGTCTGGCCCTTCCTGGGTCTGGATCACAGTATACCGGCGACTTTGTCCTTGAATTCATTCTATTTCATATCCACCGATCCGTGGAAGAGACCAAGGAAGAGTAAGATAGATTTAGGGCCGGCAGGCGGGTCTAGAATAGATTCCCCAACGGGTCTTCTACAGAAGAAAAGCCTGTTACGAGTAAGTGGAGAGGAAAGGGGTAGAAGGAGTACTCTTTAATACTTGTTACTTCACAGAATCGATACATAAATGACACTATTTTTCTTATTTTATTTTTAAGAGTTATTAGCCTTGAAAATATAAATTACATAGAAAAACTAAGTAATTTATTAATTAATCAAAATAAGTTAATTTATGTTCATTTATTGAAAACTTGACTTCAAAAAAACACTAAATAAGGTTATAATGATAAATTCACCTAGTTTCTTAGGAGCGTGAAATGGTGACAACTAAATAGGAATGGAGGGAGTATAAATTTTGATAGTTAATTAGGAAGTAAGTTATTTATATATAATTTGCTACTTAGAAACTCACGTAACAAATAATATATGGGTTATAAGAAAATATGTGATCTATCATCTTATGATAATTAAGAAAATGAAATAACTAATATTAACGTAATTAATACATGAATAATTGTAACTAGTTAACAAACTAATCCTTAGATTTGTTTGGTGTGAGGTATAAGTAATAGTAATTCCAGAATAAAATATAGAATTATTTTATCTCATGTTTCATTATAGGTATATAAGGTAGTCATTGAATTAGTTATCCCATCATTTTTGGTATAGTAATGAAATAAGTTATTTTATATATATGATAGAATAACTTGTTTCGAAATAACTTGTTTTCAACCAAGTGATCTAGTAAAGCTATGCGCCTATGCCTATTAGCTATTAACCTAAAAATTGATGCAATCTTTTCTCTCTTTCCAACTCTCACATAGAAGTTCAATTTCTTGTATCCTCACTCTTTTCAAGTTTGGTGAGTGTTTTTCATCCCTACCCCTATACTAGCAAGTCCTTTTTTTTTACCCATTAATCAGAGACCACATACCATTGTTTCTGAGTAACAAGTCACAAGACATTATTTTTACATATCTTTTGTCAGTTGCCACTTTACTGGTCTATGATGGAGTCTTTGTCAGTGAATGAATGGCTGTAAAGAATAAGTCAGACTTCTTCCTTTACACTTGTCTCTGCTTTTTTCAAAAGAATGGGTCTTTAATTATAACTAGCAAGTATTATTGATTCTTGCTCTATCCAAAAGACTAGTTTCATCTTATAACCAAGAAAGGGGTACATTTTACAGTCAAATTACAGATAAAAGAAAAGGAAACTGTCACCCTTTTTCCTTTTATCTTTTTCTGTTCTGTCTTTGCAAGAATCTCTACTGTGATTTTGAAACTTAAGTACAGTTAAGTATCTTTTTCCCCTAAAAATTGTTCCTTTACACTATAGCTTTTTATAACCTTCCTCTTCTTCTAACTAAATTTACACTTGTTTCTTGACATTGTAGTGAATTTTATTGGATTTTGCTTTTCTTTGTGGTGTATTTGAGTTGGCAGTTTTATTTTCCCTTTATGGATTTTGGTTGGTCCAGCTGATGAGTTACTTTAATTTGGAAGGTTATTCAATCATTAGACTTGAGCCGACAGTAGATTAATTTATTTATAATAATACTCCGTATGATAAAAGTTTGAAAACATCTGCATTATTGTGTTAAAGAGTGTGGCTTAGTTTATATATATATCTGAGATAACTTTTCAAGATTCTCTTAATTCCCTATTTTGACACGTATTGTTATTGGGAATTTTACCTACATGTTCCTCCTTTTTGCAAACTTGGTCATTTTCTTGTTTTGTTTATCATTAGTGAAAATGGTTTGTCAGTAGTTTTGATTTTGAGGTACATAATCTGCACATCTTTTACATTTTGTGTTGAAAACTGAGGTATGGTTGGTTGGATCTTGTTAAATGTTTCGATTTTGTTTTATTGGATTTGATGTGATGAAAATCTTGGAGTATGTGGATGGATGAGCATGAAAAGGAGGTGATTAAGATCTTGGCGCGGACTAAAAGCTAAATTGTAACTTTCCTTCACATTTTGTGACGTTGTTGTTAACTCAGGTCAAGAATTTAGAGGCAAAAATTGAATTGTGTGATGGAATCATCATCATCATCATCGTCATCAAAGAGGGCCAAAGCACCAGGGAATATAGCTCATTGCTTGGTTGATGGGTGTAATGCAGACCTCAGTGAATGCAGAGAGTATCATCGCCGGCATAAAGTTTGTGAGGTGCATTCAAAGACTGCCAAAGTCACCATTGCAGGTCGAGACCAACGCTTCTGTCAGCAATGTAGCAGGTAATGCCTTGATTCTCTGACTCATTTTGTTGTCGTCTGAGGAGGTTTGGATGAACCCAGTAACTTTTTGTACACCCTGTATTTGTATAAGAATATTAAATAAATATATGTGTATATTAACTTGTTCACCCCAAACAAAAGGAGCCGTGGAAATGCTTTCCACGCTAGAACTCCTAATCCTGGCTCTGCCTATGCCCTAATGCATTCAAACAAGTGATACCGTGGCTCAAGTAAGGAATCAAGCAGTCATGAAAGGCAGGTTCTGTTTACTCCATGTTCATTGCGTTGGAGACAATTGTTCGGTAAAAAATTGGAATTCCTCCTGTATAAGGGAGAATGTCTAGTTGTTCAATATTTGGAAGAGCACATTAATTAGGAAGGTTTACTGAAACTTGAATAAATAGTATGACAATCTGGTGGCATGTTGCTCTTCCCTTAGTTCCTATGCTTTCCAAGCAATGTTAACTATGTTTTAACGTAATTAAATTTAAGTTCCAAGCTAGTAAACAATTTTATGTAATGGAGTTGGTGACAAGGTTTGTTCCGTTTAAATGTTGGAGTTCCTCGTAAAGGATAGAAAATGAGCAAACTAAGATGTTCAATCCTCGGAAGAAGCATAAATTAGAAAAGTCAAGTGCATTTATTTATGCCTGTATAGAATAGCGACGTTCTTCTTTCTCCCAAAGTTAGACTTGTGACTTTGTTCTTGACCCTTGGTACACCAGATAGTTCGGAAGATTGTAATTAGAGAGGTGTCTAGATTGGCATAGAAGGTAATCTAGATAGTGAGCTAAAATTTTAGTGCTAGGATTAAACCTATTAAAATAGATCATGATCTTAATTCTTAATTAGAATTCACTTGTCTCCATTTCTTTCTGCCAACGTGAAGCTCAGCTTAACGAGTTCTGGCATGTAGAGGAGTATAGGTGTTTGATGCATTGCTTTCAATTCCAAGAGTCAGAATTTTTCCCTTTATAATGTAATGATACCTAGAAGAAATCTTCTGCTTTATCAGCAATTTAGAATAGAAGTTGCTAGTCAGTCCTGTCCTAAATGATTGTCTGCTTGTTTATTTTTCAGAGAGTTGAAGCTTTGACTATAAGGTTTCTGTAGTTGTCCCATCACCAATAAATTTATGTTGCAGCATTGTCTCGTTCTGATTGGATCCTTTTGTAGGTTTCATTCATTGGTAGAATTTGATGACGGAAAGAGAAGCTGTCGGAAACGTCTTGATGGACATAACAGGCGTCGAAGAAAGCCTCAGCCAGATTCTATGGCAAAAAATTCTGGATTACTTTTTGGCCAACAAGGTTAGGGTCATTTGTTTATATAATAGTAATAAAAAATGAAACATGAATGCATTTCCACCTTATTCTTAGAATTGGATACCATTATTATATTTGTATGTTTAATCAAATGTAGGAACGAAACTCCTGTCATTTAGCAGTCAACAAATATTTCCAAGTGCAGTTGTGAGTTCTGCATGGGCTGGCGTTGTCAAAACAGACAGCGATATGGTATTATACAACAACCAATCACATATGAATTGTATGGACAGTCAAAACTCGTTCCCTGATTCTTCTGGTCATAGCTATAAAGGGGGAAGCCAATTCCAGTTCATGCAAGGCAGTGATCATAGTCTGACTGAATCTTCTTCAATCTGCCAACCACTTTTTGAACATCCCACTTCTGCAGCAGGAATTTCTAGCAGCGGACAAAAGATCTTCTCCAGTGGATTAAATGATATTGTTGATTCTGATCGTGCTCTCTCTCTTCTGTCATCAGCACCCGCTGTAACTAGGGAGATTGGTTTGAGTCACATGGTGCAGCAGCCTGCCTCTATCCCGCGTTCCCAGTCACATGGCCTGCAGTATGATGGTCTAAGCCATTTCCCTTTTGCTCAAGATTTCAATAACAAACCTCAAGATTCACATGTTAGCAACAGCAGCAGCCCTCTCCATTTCCATGATATGTTGCAAAATGCACAAGATGGATCATCTACAAGTGGTGGCTCTCAGCAAACACTAGCCTTTATGTGGGACTAAACTTTGAACATCAAGGATATTCCGTTAATCTTGAATCCATCCAACCAAATGCTATTCCATTTCAGAATGTTTAGCTTCTAATTAGAGTCGAATGTTTGTGTGATATATCACTTAACTTTTCTATATTTTCCCTTCATTATGACGATTCTCTCTTCTCTCTTCTTTATTCTCTGAATTTTGCATCCTATCCTGAAAATATATTCAAAAATTTCTTAATGAAAACAAATATTTCAGCTATCTGGGAAATCAATAAAACCATCATTATCACTGAAAATTATAGACAAGGGGATTCACTTCTATCTGGGAAAAAAAAAACAGAACACTTTGGACTATGCCTTGGTTTGAATAATATAATGTTCATTTGTTATCTTATATAGAAGGGTCTAAGGTACATTCATCATTTACCAACTTAGTTTTCATTTACTTTCTTGATTTAGATAACTCATTGATGGTCTGCTAGATTATGTGGGCATTATCATTCTCAATATCAATAATTCATTTAGTTTCTTGATCTAGAAAATTAGTACTCCAATCATGCAGTTTGAAAGAAGCACTAAGCAGGGGGGTCTTCATGACAATAAATTTTGTCTTGTCCTTCAATAAAACTGCACAAAATAATAAAGTTGCTAACTTATTTGTGAGACCTCAATGTGGGGATCAAATGAGCGAGTTGTGTTGAATTTGAAGATATTAAAATGGATTGAAATAGAAATTAGGTTAGGTCATCGCCCGCCCAAATTTACTTTGGGCTCAAATGAATTGACTAAAATGAGTTAAAAATTGGGTTGGGCCATGATCAGTCCAATTTGATTTGCTT
Organism: Solanum chiquidenum; assembly: GCA_029582725.1. Lineage (NCBI taxonomy): Eukaryota > Viridiplantae > Streptophyta > Magnoliopsida > Solanales > Solanaceae > Solanum > Solanum chiquidenum. Next base: position 47,841 of record JAJOOS010009053.1, read on the forward strand.
AATCTCAATAATTTTAACATATTGTTGCCACAATTTGAATTTCAACTTAAGAAATTTAAAAAAAAAAAAGTTATAAATTGACAAATAAGTTCTAAAAGATATAAATAGATAGTAATGCATACATTCAATATGGGAACATACATTACACCAATACAAATAAAGAATTTTAAAGACCGTTTGAAATGGGAGACTAATTTGAGCTCAATTGAAGACTTTTTTAAAATGAGTTAAGACTTGAATAGATTGATATTGAGCCAACTCAAATTATCTTAAGCTCCCAACTCATAAAATTTTGGACGGATTGAACAAGTACTTATATGAGCTCATTTTGACACCCGTGAATGTAAAGTTTATGGCACGGATGGTGGCAACGTTAATATTAAGGCTTCCGGTTACATTTCTCTCGTTATAGAGTGGCTCAGACTTGAAGAAATGATGCAAGCTACAAATATATATCTATATATACTAAAATTTAATTCATTTAATTCATATCAGTTACATATGCCTTTTGTTTTGGGAAAATTGTATGAAATAACAAACTATTAATTCAAATTAAATGTTATAGTCATAGTTTCTTTTATTTGTAATTCGTAGCACACATTCTATGTTTTTTATCAGCCCACTTGTATACCAAAATATACAAATAGACTCATTCGGTATACATATGTGTTGTATAAAAACAATTGCAGGACCCATTTGTATACTGAAATATACAAATAGACTCATTCGGTATACATATGTGTTGTATATATGTAGTAATTTTGTTTATATACAATTACTATGTTTTAGTTTGTATACCGAAATATACAAAAACAGATTTTTATGTATATGTATACTGAAATATAAAGATTAATAGTCATAGCAAACATAAAGTTTGTTATGGAGCACAATTATACAAACTATAGCTATAGCATACAAATATGATTTTTATGTTTGCTAAACCTAAAATACTCTTTATTCTGCTTGAAATCAATGCGCTACAACCCTAGACTTCTTCCAAATTGTGAAATTCCCGTTTGCAACTAATTTAATTGTTTAGTAGTTAACAATTGAGACTGTTTTTATATTGATACTATAAACAAATTCCTGAAACTTTTTGTCACATAAGTAAATTTATTTTATGTCACACCCCTAACTAGAAAGGGACAGACATCAAGGATATACACAAGAACCTGCTAAATATTTTACTAATCTCATGCCAAAGCTGAAGATTCATAAGCAGCGGAACCTATATGAAGACACATACTAAAACATAGATAACAAAAGGGCCTGTTGGGCTACTTTACAACGGAAACAAGACTAAGTCTACGAAGCCTCTAAAGAGTATGCCTCTGAGAATCTGATAACTAGTCGGGACAGGGCCCCGACATACCCATTCTGATATATGTACATACGTAGTAAAATATAGGCTCTAAATATCTGATAGCTCCAAGTAGAGGTGGAGCTTACCAACTGCTAAACTGGAAGTCTCTAGTCGACTGAAAATGCTTGTTGTCCTGAGTACATGAGCCTGTAGTGATACAAATGAAACGCCAAAATAATAGGGACGTCAGTACATACAAAATATGTACTGGTATGTAACGCAAACTGAATAACAAGTAGACATCAAATATCATGATAGGCAAATCTGAGCATGTGTATGCAGGAGACATAATTCGTAACTGGAATTGTGACCAACCTCAAGGGTCCTCATCAAACATTTCATGGCATAGTTATTTATAAATATATAATCCCTATAATTTGCCTAAGTGATATATTTACTTCATTATATCGCTTTTTTGCTCTTTGTAAAGCTAACTGTCAGGGAATCACATGATGGCCTACTGACGGCGCTTAGCGAACCCTGTATGGCATATGTAGCCCACTGTCACGACCACACATGAAATCTCATAGTCTGATAACGAGGTCTATCAGGGTACTCCCCCCAGGGCTCTTGTATGGTCTGTCTGCAGGCCTGTATCAGTCAGGTGAATCCACGATGGGAAATTCCAGCTGACTATATCTGAATTATGTGCACAGAGTAGTGTCGCACATAGTAGCTCTAAATATACCCACCATACGCTGCAGAGTATTCTATAATCTCAACTGCTTGCAATTATTTATAATAATTAATTCATTAATCACATAGCTCATGATACAATTCGTGATTACATCCTTTAGCTTGAGAATTATATATCTTCTGACCTATGCACTTACGAACAGTCTGTGATTGGATGCTTTCTTTAAATTTATGGAACATGTACACCGCTAACTTCTAAGAGTTCCAACTGTAGAAAAATGTAGTTGTGTGAAACATATTGCTTCCTTGAAGAGTACTATAACTCTATAGGTTTAGGGCTCAACATGAGAGGGTTTATAAAATAGGATAACTTTCTTTCAAGTATCATAGAATCTATAGTGATATTTATCGGAATAACATGCGAGTTTAGGTCGTGCCTTAAGGGCAAAAGAGGTTTTAGCTTTACATAGCTTAATCTGGGGGTTACTATTTTACGTCGTCAAACTCCTTTGATGACAACTTTATCTATAACATAAAATCATAAAAGGATAGTATAAGAAACTAATCAAGAGTCACAACAATGCCAGACACACAATAATGGTTCGCGAGCGACAATCTCAACAATTACCACAGATGAGTGGTGTATCACCACACCCTTCTCTTTCTCTACTTTCCAAGTAGGCTTATGATTTATTCACATGTTTAGTATTACTCCTCAGCTTTAACCATAAAGAACCAATCATCCACACTTAACATAAAAGTAAAACTCATGGCCTCCGATCACCATACCACCGGTTCCTTGTTAACGATGTCAAATTCCTTTATAAGCTCATAGTTTAAGTTGGTAGAGAAATAATGCCATAAATTAAAATAATAGGAGCTCATATAACCAGCTACAACATAGTCTTAGCGACTTAGAAATTTCATCAAACACTTGGTGAGCGACAAACTTTCAAGAACTATAATAGTCGCGTTCTCTATACCTCGCCTTCCATTATAATGTAATCAGCTTACTTCCCCAATACAACACCATTGACCCCTTATTTGGTCAAAACAACAGCCAACACAACCTTCTACAAACTCCCTCTTCACCAAAACATCAAATACAATGGGTGAAACATGAACTCACGGCTTCCTATCACCGTCCTGTGAGTCCTACCCGCAAATTATACTTAAAGAATCCTTGGAATACTATTTATGAAGATAGAAGAGGATTCATACCTATATATCAAAGAGAAGCAGCCCCTGCCCTTCTTTATTCTCCAAGAACAATATTTTTTCCTTCAAGAAAAGATTTAGCTAAGTATATCTATAGGTCTATGGAGAGGAAGACACTCGATTCTTGAAGAAACCAAGTTACCTTAAGCTTTGGTGGATTGAAGATGAGAAAAACTTGAAGAAATAACTTGAAACCGGTCCTTACACGTTAATGAGTATATGAGAAAGTATATCCCAAACTTCTAATATAAAAACAACAAGTTTGGCCGACTTTCTCTAAAGTGCCACATGTCCCGCAGTGATTGGGCAGTGAGCGCATCTGTCGTAGAATGAACATAACTTTTTACTCCGATATCGTTTTAACGAGCGATTTGTTTTTCTGGAAACTACACTCAAATACCTTCAGTTAGATATGTTGTAGGCCCTATAACTTGTTATATATTAGGAGATATGCTCGTTCTAAGTCATATGAGAAATGAGATCATTTGTAGTATTCCTCCACAATGAACCTTTAGCCTTTAATTTTTTCTTTAATGATCTCTTTGGCCTAAAACTTTTGTTTAACCCTTCAAATGACTAAATATAAGGGTTACATGGTATGCTTAAACATTTTCAATGATATACCTCCCCCGATATCACATCTATGCATTGGTGTTTACGAGTCGCAAATGTATTTTAAGTTACGAGATATTACATTTTAGTTACAACAAAGTTAGTGTTTGTCGATTTGAAGTCCTTTGGGTTAGATAATCCGGCTCAAAAGAGTCACTGTATTACTTGAGCGACCACGTACACTTGTGTGTGCATCTGGGAGCAACACTTACTCAAGAAGAGTCAAAACTTAAGAAACAAAGAGGTCATTCCATTAACCTCATGGGTCAAGGAGTTGGTAAAGGACTCAAAGTTAAGGCCAACAAGTTTTAAAAGAAGCTTCCACAAGATGCTCATAAGGAACTCAAGGCTGATGTGTGTCATTTTGTAGAAAGGAAGGACACTATAAAATTGAGCCCACCATTTGCATGGAGAGTGGGATCTTGGGTCTCCCCAGACTCCGCCTTACCTTTAAGCTTGGCCAATTAGTCATGCTCAAGTTGCTTGGCCTTGATTTCATCTATGAAGGGGGTTGAACATCAATATTGGCTAACATTTCACTCTTCTCAGAGATTTCCAACCGCATGAACTTACCTCGAAACAAGCCTCCTAACAACTCTAAATAATCCGAGTTTTCCCCTAGCGAAGTGATTCAGCTTGTTGTTGGTCTAAAACAACAATATAAGCAATAATCAATCATTGATGTCCTATTAATTTACTTGGATTATTAACAAATTCTAACCCTAAGCCAAAATATGATCTATCTTACCCATATTAGGGCTTTTTCCCACCATGGAATCATGTCCAGACCCTTCTCTCAATAGTAATAACCTAGATTCTAAGGCTTAAGAATCAATGCATAAGGTTGGGGAGTCGACTTCTTACCTTTATCGATGAATTCCATAGGAAAACAGGTGCAAACTACCCAAAAAATCCCCCTTCCCAAGTCAAAGAACTCAAAGTGCAGAAAATAGGGGTTTTGGGGTTGTTTTTGCACTAAGACCCATTATAGCAGCGCTGCTATAGCAAAAGCTAACCCACTATAGAAATTTGCACACTCTGCTATAGCGGTATGACTTGCGCTATAGCGACCTCGATGAAACTTTAGAAACTCAAACTCCAGAAAAAGCTTTTCTTACAACATAAACTCTTTCCTTATCATTCTGACACATACCCTTCACGCGAAGATCAATTTCGGGAGTTATAATACTTATCTGAATTGTATTCCGAAAGGCCTTATGGACTCGTTAGTGACTTGGCTACAAGAATATATCAACCAAACCTCATTATCACACCCCACTCATTCTCGGATGGACCTAGACCCCACCTAACCCAGATTCCGTCGGAGGCTGGCCTAGTCGATTTTTATGTAAGTCACTATCCTAAAAGTTTTTTGGCCCAAATTCTTTCGCTATCGGCTTACTCATAACGACCGGGTCAAGTCATTACAATAGACACACTTTAAGGTTTGAGAAATCCAAAGTGAAATGTGTTAGTATGTTGAGAAATTTCAAATTCTACTTGAATCAATGCTATTCATGGCAATTTCAGGTGTTAAGCAAATTCTCTGACCCAATTGCATACCATTGACCCATACTAGCACATCCCTAGGTTCTTGTTATTGCCATTTAAATTTCCATATATTGCAAACAAATAATGAACTATATACGAAAATTAGATGGAAGTCACACTTATTCCCATGAAATCCGACTCCAACTCTTAAGTTAGGCTAAAATATTACATCCGATCCCTACACATCAATTTTCGAAGTGTAGTTGAGTGTTATCATGAAGTATGTAGCAACTGTAAATGAGAAAACTCCATCGAGATCTGATGATGGTGTGGAGTTTTATTTATATTGGTAGGTAAATACATGTCTATAATTACCTTTTCTATATTATGATATCTATGTTGCTCGAAGTTTTAAAAGATATCATCATGTGTTGTATCCTTTAAAATCTATGCATTTTTTAGATCCGTCACATGACCGCGACATCATTTTTATAAGATACGAGCAATATATTCTATGATACAAGTTCTACGTGTGGAGTTATTCCTTTATTAGGTTATCTATAGTGCCCCATGAAGAAATCTATAAAGACAATGATAATAGAAAATATAATTAAGTTAACTGTGAAGCCAACTGGTAAATTTGAAAACTCAACAAGAAACTATTGTTCATAAGCAAAATTATATATAAATTAAGTTGTGTTTAATCAATTAAAAGTTTATGGTGTTGGCGAAATTGATAATTTGTCTTTAACTGATTTTATGGAAAAGTGTTGTACCGTAGATACTAGGTTCTTGTTATGTTAAATAAAATAAATTAAAAGAGGAGCATTGATCATTTTTCTTTTTTAATTGTTATCATTATATTTCAATTTCTTTTAATCTGAAAATGTTATTTTTGTTGATTTCGTTCTACTAATAAATTTTCCCTCATTTTTTGATGAATTCTTTGGTACTGATTTAAAATCTAGTATTTGTTCTTAAAGTTTGGTGACACATTGAGGCAGAGCATTATATACTAAATGGACTAAATAAGAAAATATAAAGGGTAACACCTCATTGAATGTGCAATAGAAATGAAACAAAATTGTTATTAGGGAATATATTTTAGCTAATTGATTAAAAAAAATATATATTATTCCTCATCTAATAGATATTAAATTTATTATGCTTTATTTTCTTTCATCATTTGAAAATAATCTTTATAGTATAATTAAAATATTTCTGCGTCTATATATGTTTAAAACGCATGTACACACTGAAGTATTATTTTACATGTAACTAATATATAGTGAGATGAGATACATGCCTTAGGCATTGGAAGATTAATAAATATTTAAAAGGAAGTATAGATTTGCATCTGACTCAAAATGTGCTCAAAGTTATCGGTAGATTTGTCAATGGGATGTGAATGCATGCCTTCATAAGTAGTCACTACTACTTCTTCATCCTTGGATAATCTTTGTACTTGTTTCTTCACGTTACACCCTTGATGTGTGCATCGATAATAACTCCTGTTGAGTACCACAACAACCAAATATGTATCAGATTTTTTATTTTATTTTTTGTATAATAATTTCACCTAACATTTTCCCATGTCTAAACCACTAGCCCTACCCAAATAATAGTAGCCATTTGAAATAGGAAAATATATCACTTATTTTTTTCGTTTTTGTAATGACTATAGCCAGATTAATTTCATGGATTAGAGAGTACTCCTGCAGATCATAGTTGTAGACTTGTAGTATGTGGTGATAAATATAGATTCCAATTTACTATTCCATTTCCTGCAACTTTTGATCATTTCAATTTCATGTTTTCACTTCAAAAGTTCTAGTATATATCCATACCTTTTTTTTTTATAGATAATAAATCAAAATCTTGATGAAACTCCCACTATTTTCCTATTGAAATTCACCACGGAACAGTGTTTCAGTCTTCCATAGTTATTTTAAGGGAAAATGGTCAAAAATACCCCTCAACTTTAGTTTATTAGTTGAATATACCCCTGTCGTTAAAACGAAGTTAGTTTTGCCCCTGCCGTTACTAATTTCACCATATATACCCCTCATTTGACGGAAATCCCCAAATTAATTCAAATTAACCCGAATTTAAAAAAAAAGACCCATTTCCCATTTTAAACCTAATGCCCCAACCCCTCTATCTTTTTACCCGTATAACCCGTTCCCATTTACCCATCCATTTCTCATTCATCTCCATCAATTTCTTCTTCCCCAATCTCCTTAACCTTCAATACAATACTCATTTCTCTGAAAAACCATCATCATTTCATCACCAAAAACGAAAAATCCTCCAAATTCACATCATCTTCATCTTCATCATGATCTTCTTCTTCTACTACTAATAATTCATTTCCCTTAGCTGCATTTCGACCCCAAATCTTTCACCCAATTTCGTAAATCTCGCAATCGTGTGGAGTTTTGTTTTGGGATTTGGATCTAGCGAACTTGTGGTACTTCTCTTTCAGTTTCTTCAGTTTATACGCGATTTGCGCATATGTGAAGTTTTCGGTACGGAGGTCGTTGTTGTTTGGGGATTATGAAAGGGTTTTGAGGAGTGCGATTTCGTCAGTTTCAGTGAAGACTCCTGTGATTTTCTTGCAGCTTTCGTGATTGTTTTGGTGATCAATGGCTTTGGATTTCCCGGTGATTTGGGAGAGTTTGTACGGTGGTTCACGGCGGAGGCGGATTTTCCCCGCGAGCGGAGATAGAACCCATTCCCTTTTACCCATCTCCATTTACCAATTCTCATTTAGTAACTTATTTTTGGAGTGTGAAGCTTAAGTATTATACTATAATTCATTTTGGTCTTTTAATCTGGAAATGCGATCCAACAATGAAAACAAACAACCAAAGCTGCAAAGGAGATGCATACAACACTAATTTAATGGTTTATACGGGTTAAAAGATAGATGGGTTGGGGCATTGGGTTTAAAATGGGAAATGGGTCTCTTTTTAAAAATTTGGGTCAATTTGAGTTTATTTGGGGCTTTTCGAGGGGTATATATGGTGAAATTAATAACGGCAGGGGCAAAACTAACTTCATTTTAACGGCAGAGATATATTCAACTAATAAACTAAAGTTGAGGGGTATTTTTGACCCTTTTCCCTTATTTTAATTGAATCAGTGAGAAAGAAAAAAAATAGTACTCTCTTTGTTCTAATTTATGTGACACGTTTCGGATTTGGAGATTTAAACAAGTCTATAGTTGACCATAAATTTTTCATATATCGTTTAAATATTTTGAATTATCAATTATTGTGACCTATAGTACTTTTTACGTACTTAACAAATATATCAATTTCATTTTAAAAAATTTAAACATTTCATGAGCAAATTCTCGGTCAAACTTAAATTGTTTGGCTCTCAAAAAAATGAAATGTGTCACATAAATTGGGACGGGGGAAAAGTGTTTTCACACAAGAAAATTAGAAAGCTTAATTCCTAGTATTTCAATAAGAATTTGTTTCCCATCATCAGTTTTCCCAGCGAGCTGGTTCGATGGAATTGATATGGAAAACTCATATTTTGTAACACAAATTTTATATAATTCGCAGGAAAAAACATTTGTTTCTAACCGTGTCATCGATTTTTAGGGATCCTTACCTCTCTTATTTGTCATCAAACGGTTAAATATAAGTTTCTTTGCACTTTAATTTTGTTTTACAACATTTATTATCTAGCATAAACCAAGTAATAATCTAAAGTATAGAACGAAGTAGATCTAAGGCAAGTTCTATTGCTTTTGGATCAAACTATACATACGAATGAAAATATATGCATATAATGAGATCTTACTTATTTTTAACTATAAAAATTCAAAATTTTGATTCACCCTTTGCATGTGAAGTAGTTGGACAATTATTGCTCGAATCATCCGTCAAACGTAACATAGATCACTTTTGAGGCTAGATTAACATAGTTCTTAAGATCCCTTTGTAAATGATCAATGACTTTTTTTTTTAAAAAAAAAAAGTCCCAAATATTAACTGGAAATGAATCTTGACTTGGATTAGACCGTAGAAAAAAAGTATTGAAAATATTCCTAAATTCGGCGCAAATTATTAGTTCCATTCCTAAATTATTTATAGCTTCAAAAACACCCCTAAACTCCTCACAAATTATTAGCTTCATCCCTAAATTAGTAACAACCTTAAAAACACCTTTTTGCTTGACTAACTGAATTAATTAAATACACCCTCGATATATCTTGCAACATGAATGAAATACACCCCTAAATTCTTATAAAACTTAAAGGTATTTTCAACTCTTCTATCGGCTTTTTATTAAGAGTTCTTGTTCCTACAAGAGTTTGAGATCACTTTCCATGTCATGTGGTAGTCGGGGGTGTATCTAAGTTTAGTTAGTCAAGTAGAGGGTATCAATAGTTGAGAAACGAAATTAATAATTTACGTCAAATTCAGGGTGTATTTTCGATACTTCTCTCTTCTTTATTTGGCCTAAAAATAGTAAAGTTACTTGGGAATTTAATTAAAGTGTATAGAGGTAGATGGATGGAATTGAGATAATAACTAACCTTGGGAATTTGTTGTTTTTGACAGCTTTTTGTCCATATTTCCTCCATCTATAACCATCATCAAGAATATCAACTTGGCTCCTTGTTTGGAAAGCATATCTTGGTTTCTTAATCTTCTTCTTACACGATTTGATCACCTCATCCTTGTTAGTAATAATATCTCTTGGAGTTTCCATGCTTGCCATTAGTCCCAAGAACCCGGCCTTATTCTTCCCTTGCAATAATAATTCTTCTTTTGCATCGTCACTGATACTACTCTTGCTATTCATTAATGAAATATATTCATCATGATGAGACGCCGACGATGATGCTGATGGAAATATTGTTGCATAATTCTCCATTTTAGAGAGTAAATTATATGAGAGCTGTTTCTGAGGATGTAAAAGTGGAGACGTGTTGAGAAAAATAGCAATGGAAAAATGTGGTTTTCAAAGGTGAATTTATCATTAAGAGTTGGACTAGTGTGGCGGCTGCCCTGTTCAATATTATTCTATTTTTAATAAAGTCGTAAACGACACGTAAAACTTAAATCATCATAATTATATATATTAGTAGAAGAATTTAAGTTAACTTCTCTAAATATATTTTATATATACGAAATTAAATATTAGTAGTAGATTTTAGGTAATTACCATCCTATATTTGTTAAGAACAGTTATTTGTTATTGCATGTTAATTTAACCTCATGTGCAAGAAAATATATACTAAACTAATAATAAGGCATGAAGTTAATTTTTCCTACCAAGTTAAAATTCACGCTGATAATTTATTTTATACTTATTAATGGAGGTGCTCACATGCGGTTTGAATTGGTTATTGGTGCATAATAATAATCAAATCAATTTAATTAATTTTAAATTTTTTAAAATCAAACCAAATATTAATATAATATATATTTATAGTTGATTGTTATTGAATTTGGTTCGATTGTTCGGCTATTAATTATGTACAAAATAAAATAAAATAAAAAGGTGAGTAAATAGAAAAACAATTTAGTTCGAAAAGAGATACCTATCAATATTATCTGTCATAATATATTTTTTCTTTGAAGTTGAGCTTTCACTGCGAATGAAGAAAATGAAATCAAAATCGGAAGAGCCGGCAACTGAATCATTCTCCCAAGTTGATTTCCCTGAACTCCCTTAAATTATAAATAAATTTCGATGATAATATATATAAGATAAAAATAATATATTATGTATATATTTATTGGTTAGATTCAATTATTTTTCAATTTTTTCTAAAGAAAATCGAATCAAATTAAATATTATTGATTATTATAAATGTAAAACAAAACAAACAAAATCCAAATTTAACTTATTTAATCAATCTGGATCAATTTTTATCCAAATCATATATACGCCTACTGATTATGAATGCAAGTTAAATTCGTGGCTATAGAGACCTCTAGTCCACCACTAGTATTCCCACAACGTTCCTTCAAAAAATTCATCTTCAAGTGTCGATCATAGATTTACTTTATTAGTTCTAAATATATTATTTGTAGTAAAAAATTTAATAATGTGACTCATAGAACTAGAACCGACCCCAAGGAATTCGCACAACACCTTAATCACTATACTAAACTTTTAACTTATTAAGAGGTATATATATATATATATATATATATATATATATATATATAGTGCAGAGGCAATAGGTCCTGCTCAAAGTTTGAGATTATTACAGCAAATTTGGTCAAAATTCGAACATATTTCAGACCTTTTTCTTTTTTTGTTTATTATCAAAACGGGTAAATAACATGATAAAATCGTAATCATGCGTGTTCCACTTGGTCATTAGACGATGAATTTGGCTCTTATCTTTTAAGATAAGATATGATTAGAAATATTATTGTATAAGGAAAAAAAATAACTAAATTAATTAGGTACTCTTAATTTTTAAATTTAGTTTAAGGACAGAGAGGCTTATAAATACATTTACTAAGTACTAGTAGAGAATTATAAATGGCTGAATAAGGTTCGCAAGTAATTTCTCTGTTCTATAAAAGTTGATCATTTTTCATTTAACATGATGTTTAAGTAATTATCAATAAAAAGATAATTTGAGTAATTTATTACTTATATTATTTTTAATGAATAATTAATAAAATATAACTATTTTATTATAATGATCAATTAATCTGAAATAAACCGAGTATATTAATTATTCACGTGTATGGTAGGAAAAAATAAAAATTTAGGACATCTCTTTAGGAGCGGACGGCTATATTCCTTTTCTTTTTTCCGGTCAAACCACGTGTTATCGAGTTTTTAAAAACTACTTTAAATTTCTGACTAAAGTTTTATAAAGTTTAGCCAACCAAAAAAAGGAAAATAGAAAAGAGTGATAATAAAGAAATTTCAACAAATCTTGGAGAACTTTCTGAGTGCAAGTGAATAGAAATTGGGTATTTTTTAAGTATTTAAATTGGAAATATCCTTTTAGCCAGAAAATTTAATCACAATTTGGCCAGAATGATATTTTATCTATGTTATTTTATTTTTTAAAATATTTTTACCCTTTTAACTTTAATACTTTTTAACTAAAAAATGGAAAAATATTAATTTATTTTTAAATAAAAAAGATATTATAATTTTTTAAAATTTCTGGTCAAATTTTCTGGCCATTTAGCATTACTCATTTAAATTTTAAGATGAGATGGCTGTACATGATTTATCAAAAAAAATATTTTTAAATTATTATTTTATTTTATATTATTTGATTCATGTTGATATATTACATCTTTTAAAAAACTTAACTGGATGTGTATTTTACTGAACTATCTTAATAAATGATGCTTTGAAACTCTAAATTTAACTTTTATTATTTTATATAGTTATGTAATACTAATAATAAAAAAATATAATAAAATTTAAATTGAACAAGTGTTACTATTACTTTACTATATAAGAAAGGGAAAAGGGTCAAAATGCCCTTAAACTATGTGAAAGGAATAAAAATGCCCTTCGTTTATAGTTTGGCTCAAAAATGCCCTTGCCGTCAATACTTTGGTTCAAAAATGCCCTTGCAGTCAATAATTTGGTCCAGAAATGCCCCTATAGTTACTAAATGGGTCAAAAATGTCCTTTTTCCGAATAAGTATATTATTTTTTCTTTTTAAACACATTTTCTTCTTAATTAAATTATTATATAAGAACCATGTTCTTGTTTTCTTTCTTT